>JASTTN010002231.1:40964-54434 GCA_030324115.1 Sorex maritimensis
TTTTTTTTTTTCCTTATTTAATCATGCAACTTTTTTCTCTGATATCCAGCATCACTTGTAGATTTTATTTTCCTCCTGCACCAGGAGCCCTGGGAACGTGGCCCTCAGCTTTGGATACTTGTATCAGGACCTTTCTAGACTGTGGCACGCCCATAATGGGCCATGATCTGGCACCACACTCGGGCTGCTCCCTGAGTTTATAGCCTCTGACCTCTGTCCTCACGATTCCAGGCACCCCCCTCCCCTAGTCCCATGGTTTTTGCTGGGATTTTGTGACCGGAGCTGGGTCCATTCTGGCTGCCCACCTGGCCCCTGGCCATGCTGTAACTGCTCCATCTACATTCAGCTGCCCTGGGGCTGGCAGGGACATCCGAGTTGCTCCAACCTTCCCCGCTCTAGGCAAGCTTTGGGAGGTAAGAAACACTTTATAGGGGCTGGAGTGATAGCACAGCAGGTAGGGTGTTTGCCTTGCATGTGGCCGACCCGGGTATGAGTCCCAGCATCCCATAGGGTCCCCCAAGCACTGCCAGGAGTAATTTTTGAGTGTAGAGCCGGGAGTAACCTCTGTGCATCGCTGGGTGTGACCCATAAATAAATAAATAAATGGATAAATAAATAAATAAATAAATGCTTTATAGTTTTTTCCATCTGGGAAAAAACAGCAGTATAGAAAAATGACCTATATGTATATCCGAGAGTGGCAACCCAGTCACCTAGAGAGAGCCGTGGATAGTGCTGGCGAGGATCTCTTTCTAGACACCTTTTTGCCTTCATACCCGCTGAGCCATGTATGTATAAATTCTCTCAGACAGATTGTGCTGTTATTCAACCTGTGATTTTTTTCACTCATCCATATGTCATGGCATCTTCAAGGATGCCAGTGATGAGAAACATGTTTTCACTCACCTATAACGTAAATTATGTTCCACAGGAGTCTCTGTGCCAACATATCTGCAATTTTGCTTCTTTTGAGAGAGAAGCCTCGCTCATTTCCCATAACAATAAAACACCAATTGTCAAGTGATGGTGCATCTATCCATTATTGTAAAGACAATATAGCCCAGCACCCCTCCCCCACTCTGTGGTCATGTGACGGAGTTCTGGCCAATGGGGTTGCAGGCAGAAGTATAGCTACAACTTCCTGGGTTTGTCCTGTGGTGGGTTCTTTTTTTTTTTTTTTTTTTTTTTTTTTTGCTTTTTGGGTCACACCTGGCGATGCACAGGGGTTAGTCCTGGCTCTGCACTCAGGAATTACCCCTGGCCGTGCTCAGGGGACCATATGGGATGCTGGGATTTGAACCTGGGTCGGCCGCGTGCAAGGCAAACGCCCTACCCACTGTGCTATCTCTCCAGCCCCTGTGGTGGGTTCTTAAGTACAATTCTCTGACATTCTTTAAGCCCGGTTCCCCTCCCCTTAAGTGCACAATGTGTTTAATGCCTTGCATCTGAAGGACAAAAGGTGGCAGAAGTTACTATGTGTGATGTCCAAGGTTAGCCCAGAGCCGTGGTTGGCTTTCTCTCTGCGCTGGCTCCTCAGATCACACTCACTCTGAGGGGGGCCAGTTGTCGTGCCATGAGGACAATCAAGAAGCCTTGTGGAGAGGCTTGTGTGGCAAGGCACCCAGGCTTCCTGCCAACTGAGTGAGTGTGTCATTTTGGAAGCAAATCCTCCAGCTCCAGATGACTGTGGCTCTGGCTGACGCTTGGCTGCAGCCTGAGTTCCTAACTCACAGAAGCTGAGATAATAAATGTTGACTGTTTAACACAAAATTTGGGGTCGGTGTTGTGTCACGATGCCTGCCATTGCAAGTCAGTTGATACTTGCCCCTCACAAGGGTGGGTGGGCCTTCCCGTCTCATCCCCTCTCGCAATGGGAGGTGGGCCCTCCTGAGCAGAGTCAGCAGAGCCACTCACCCTTCTCTCTGGGAGAACAGAAACACCAACATGTGTAGTGCCAGACCCTCCCATGGGTGGTGAACTTACCAAGCGCCTCCACCCCGAGCCAGCAGCCTGGCTGTGGAAGCAACATTTTCCTTTACCCCACTAAGCTGCACCGTGTTTCCTGTGTGTGCGAGAAGGGTTGTGAAGGTTGGGAAGCTAGGTTGCAACAGACCAGTTTTCTCCTGATGTGAGATGTGGCTGAGCCTGAGCGCCGCTCTTCTTAGAGGCACCCTGATTAGCCACCCCTGAAGAGAGTTGGCGGGTCCCGGCAGGCAGGGTGCGAATCAGACTTTCCATGACCCAAGATGCCACACAGAGGGCACCACACAACAGAGCGACTGCCCCACCGCCCACCTCCCAGCTTCCGAGAGTGACTTTTCCTCAGCCTTCGTGGCAGCAGAGCTGGAGAAGATGGACACGATCTATCATGGCTGATTAATAATGTAATTTCTCTCTGCAGAGGGCCCCGGGTCACATACATAGTACCAGGCTTCGTTTGCACAGGATTCTATTCAGGTAGATGGAACAGGGCCCTTGCTGAATTTGCCCGCTTGGAACATCAATTTTACTTAATTTTTATCTATTTATTTTTAAAGATTTAAAAAAGATGAATCACTGTGATAGAGACCCTTGCAAAGATGTTGATTATTAAATTTCAGCCATACAGTGTCCCAACACCCATCCCAATTTTTAAACACTTATTATTTTGGGGGGCAAACAGTCCCAGCAGTGCTCTGGGGCTGCTCCTTGCTCTGTGCTCAGGAACCACCCAGGCCTGTCAGTGTCCAGGGGACCATATGGGGTGCTGGGGAAACCAAGACAAGTGCCTTAACCTCTGTACTACAGCTCCAGCCCCAGAACCACCTTTCAAAGGCTAGTTACGGTTTACCCCAGCTCAAGTAATTCATTAAAGGGGTTCCCCTGCCCCCTTCGCTTAAACTCAGTACTATGTAAAGTCAACAAAAGACTTTGTTTCAGCATCAATGGCCTCCCCCATAGTGTAAGAATTCCAGGTACCTTCAACACTCAGTTCTTGACTGGGGTGATTATTTCCTACTACAGTTGTCATAATGGACCCTCCTCTGTCTTAACTACCCTCCACCCCACACACTCTTGTGGTAATTCCCAACCATTGACCGGTCTTCCTGGCCCATTTTCCTCTGCCTTGGATATTAGTTTTATATTATGATTTTTTTTTTATGTACCACAAGGCAGAGTCTTTTGCCCCAGCGCCTCGCTGTCTTCACTGGGGCCCCTCAGAGGGGGGCGGGTTGAGTTTCCCTCCCCGCCCTGAGCAAAACCCCGGCAGCCGAAGACCTCTGGAACCCAGCCACAGACATACTTAAGGCCCCTCTCCACACATTTGGACGAGTCTCACGCATGAAGGAACGGGTAGAGGAACCCAGGTGTGCGGGACCCAGGGCTGAGATCTCTAAGCCTGCTTGGATTGGGACTGGGCCTCCTCCGCCCAGATCCCCAGTTTTCCAGTAGCTAGGCGGTCACACTCACAAACTGCCCCCAGCGCCATGTAATCTCATCAACGGTCAAGATCCAGAGACTATAAAACAAAGCTCCTGGAAGAGAGCAACTCAATTATTCTGGAGTGACCTCTTATACTCTAGCCCTCTGATGTACCTAAAGCAGCACACATGTGTTTCGCTTTACATACTTGCTTGTATTCTCTTATATATGGGCTTAAAAGGGCCCCAGGATATCCTGCCCACACGGCAGAGCTTGGCAAACTACCCATGACGTATTTGATATGTCAAAAAGAGTAACAGTAACAATAATGTGCTCTTCATGTTCCTGGAGCAAGCAGACACCATTGGGTTACTACTAGCACATGACAGGGACAAATGAAGATGTTACTGGTGCCCACTCAAGTAATCGATGAACAAAGAGATGACAATGATACAGTGATACAGTTGTCATAATGGACCCTCCTCTGTCTTAACTACCCTCCACCCCACACACCCTTGTGGTAATTTCCAACCATTGACCAGTCCTCCTGGTCCATTTTCCTCTGGCCTTGGATATTAGTTTCATATTATTATTATTATTTTTTAAATCATTTTGTACCAGTGGGAAGAGTTTTGATAGAAAGTTGGCCATAGCTTCGCAGTTGCTTCAGGAAAAGTAAATCCTTATCTATGTAGTTGGTTGCTTTACTTGTATTCTCTGGTTTGTGGAAAACATTAAAAATGACAGATTTGGGGTCTGGAGAGATAGTATAGCAGTTAAGGTACTTGCATGGCCGACCGGGGTTTGATCTTCAGCATTGCATTTGGTTTCCTGAAGCACCACTGGAAGTGATCCCTAGCGCAGAGCCAGGAGTAAGCTCTGAGCATCACCAGGTTGTGGCCTTCTGCCCTGACCCTGTGACCCCCCTTCCCCACAAGACAGACAGATTTTATCATTCAGTGTTATCTTGACTTAAGATTTTAATTGTATATTTATAATTCCCGCATGGGAGAGCCTATCAAGCTCTCTGTGACATATTTATATGCCAAATACAGTAACAATGATGGATCTCATTCCCCTGACCCTGAACGAGCCTCTAATGCGGTACTGTTGGGAAGGATGAGTAAAGGGAGGTTACTAAAATCTCAGGCTAGGATGAATGGAGACGTTACTGGGCCCACTCGAGCAAATCAAGGATCAACGGTATGATAGTAATAGTGATTATTTTTTTTATGTCCCACAAATGAATGAAGTCATTCTATATCTGTTCCTTCCTTCTGACTCATTTTCCTCAGCATCATACTCTCCATGTCCATTCATTTATAGGCAAATTTCATAACTTCATTTTTCTTAACAGCCATGTAGATGTACATAGTTTCTTTATCCAGCAGTCTGTTCTGTTCTTGGGCACTCAGGTTTTATAGGTAAAGGGATATACATGATAACATTTTAGCATCGGTATTGCAAATAATGCCTAAAATGAGAGAGAGAAAGAGAAGGAGAGAGAAAAGAGAGATTCCTGCCTTAAAAGTAGGCTGAGGTGGGAGGGAAACTGGGGACATTGGTGCTGAAAAATTACCCTGGTGGAGGGATAGGTATCGGAACATTGTATGACTGGAACCCAATCATGAACAGTTTTGCAATGCTCTATCTTACAGTGATTCGATAAAAATAAAAAGTAATACTAAAACTAAACCCAAAACAAACAAACAAAAAGGATCCCAATTAGGGCTGGGGAGATAGCACAGCTATCTCCCCAGGGTAGGGTGTTTGCCTTGCACGCGGCCGACCCGGGTTCGATTCCCAGCATCCCATATAGTCCCCCGAGCACTGCCAGGAGTAATTCCTGAGTGCAGAGCCAGGCGAAACCCCTGAGCATCATCGGGTGTGACCCAAAAAGCAAAAAAAAAAAAAAAAAAAAAAAAATCCCAATTACCTTACAATATTGCTTATGGCAACAGCATCTCTGAGTGTCAATGCCCTCTTAGGGGCTTGTTGGGCTCAGTGCCTGGATGCCCAGTGACTGTCTCGGGAGAGTCTTGGCTTGGTTCTGGTGGTCCCTCTCCTCTCAAACCCTGCAGCCCCTTCAGCCCTCTCACCCCACTCTCTCTCCACTACTTGTCTTTTACAAGACTGGATATTTTCTGGTTTTGCCCACACCTGGTGGTGCTCAGGGCTTACTTCTGGTTCTGTGCTCAAGGATCACTCCTGGCAGGGCTTGGGGGACCATGTGGGGTTTTGGAGATCGAACTGGGTTGGCCTCACGCAAGGCAGGTGTCCTGCCCACGGTACTATCTCTTTGACCAAGATTGGGTGTTTTTGAAAATTTCTGGATCCTTATTTTCAAATTAGTTTTAGCAGCTAAGGTGATTACACAGCGTTTGCTTCAAGCATTAAGGAATTACCCTTCCTCTTTGTTTTTTTGGGGGGGGGGCGTGATATTTTATTCCAGAAAAAACTATCATAGATATGAACTTTATTTTACCTACTGAATGTGGCAAAATCTACACACTACTGAAACATACTGTTTTAACCACGTTCAGGACATTTAACACAGAGAGTTGTATAACCTCCCACGTCATCTCCAGAGCTTTCTTCTTCATCACCCCGACCTGAAACTCAGAATCACCTCCCTTAGAAAACTTCATCACTGTTCGTCTCTCCGGCTTTGACCATCCACAGCCCCCCAGTGCCATATTGATCCTTTTGTAGTTGGCTTATTCCACTTGGCGTAATGTCCTCAAGTTTCCCTTCTGTTGCGGCACTGTATGCTGTATTCTCTTCTCTGGCTGAGCACTGCCTTTTTCTTTTTTTTTCTTTTTAAATCAATGTTTATCTTTTTGTAAATGCATTTTTTTCCTGGTAGTCTTTGTGTTTCTTATTGTGTTAAAATAAACTTTTTTTTTTTTTCTTTTTGGGTCACACTTGGCGATGCACAGGGGTTACTCCTGGCTCTGCACTCAGGAATTACCCCTGGTGGTGCTCAGTGGACCATATGGGATGCTGGGAATTGAACCCAGGTCGGCTGCGTGCAAGGCAAACGCCCTACCTGCTGTGCTATCACTCCCTCCAGCCCCTGAAATAAACATTTTATATTAGGGCCTGGAGCAATAGCACAGCGGGTAGGGCATTTGCCTTGCACGCGGCTGACCCGGGTTCGAATCCTAGCATCCCATATGGTCTCCTGAGCACCGCCAGTAGTAATTCCTGAGTGAAGAGCCAGGAGTAACCCCTGTGCATCGCCGGGTGTGACCCCCCCCAAAAATTTTTTTTTAAAACATTATATAAAATTGACCAGATGCCCATGGCTGATTGTATGGTTCAGGGGTGGCTAATACATCCCTATTGCTGTGAATCCGTTCTCACCCCTCTGAAACTGCACCCCTATTAATTCCCCACTTCCCGCTTCCCCCCTGATTCGCAGCCAGCCCCTGGGAGGCACCATTCAATTTCTGTTGTTAAGAATTTAACTACTCGAAATTTCCTCAAATAACTGAAACCACACTGTTTTTCTTTCTGTGACTGGCTTATTCCATTTAGAATCATGTCCTCAAGGTTTGTCCATATTGTAGCCTAGTGTGGAATTTCCTTCCTTTTTTTTTTTTTTTTTGGTTTTGTTTTTGTGTTGTTTCCAGTGTGTGTGTGTGTGTGGGGGGGAGTTATTATTCTGTTGTTATTGTTGTTGTTTTGGTTTTCTTTCAAGTTCTGGGGATTGAACCCAAGACCTCGCACATACAAGGCTTTATAGCCCCAGCCTAGAATTTTCTTTTGTTTTAAGGCTGAATAGTGTCACATTGTTTGTATATGCAACATTTTTCTAATTTATGTATTGGTTGACAGACACTTGGGTTGCTTCCATGTGTTAACTCCTATTCAGTTCTCTCTCTTTTCCACCGTGCTTTCAAATATTTTAAGTATAGTGAGAAGTTACTGATTATATGGTAGCCCTAGTGCTAAGTTTTGAGGTGCCTGTATCCTGCCTGCAAGGTGGCTCTGCCATTTTACGGCCCACAAATAACACACAAGGGCTCCAATTTCCCCACCTCCTCACCAGCCCTTGTTCTGTTTTTATGATAGTGGCCATCTGAATGGGCACGAGTGATACCTGATTAGACTGTTAATTTGCTTTTCCCTAATGACGCGTGATGCCAAGTGTCTTTTTGTGTTCTTATTGCCGATTCCTCTGGCTTCCCATTATTTTTAAGGAGTGGATTTTCACCAAGGGTTGATATTTCCAAGCAGCCAAATCCTGACAGACATTTGTAAAGCCTAGGGTTGGCTGCCCTCTTTGCTGCATCTTTGTTCTCTTGATTCTCCTTGCGGGGTCTGCTGTTCAGCAGGGCTCGGGGAGGGGTGCTGCAGTCCATTCTCTTAGGTGGGCAGCGACGCTCCCCGCTTGGTGGTCTATGCTGAGGATGGGTGTCCTGTACAATGGCACTGCGGGACACCTGACCTGCCCTCTCTCAGGTGACACACAGTCACACTTCAGTCCCTATTTCATGCCTACTTTTTATTTTAATTTTTTTAATTAGTGAATTACCATGGGGTACAGTTACAAACTTATGAATTTGTGTTTGCATTACAGTCATACAATGATTGTTTACCCATCCCTCCACCAGTGCCCATTCTCCTCCACCAATGTTCCCAGCATCCCTCCCACCACCCCCATCCCATCCCCTACCACCCCACCCTGCTTTGACTTCAGGGCATTCTGTTTTATTCTCTCTCTTTTTGGGTGTGTGGTTTGCCATAGAGGTATTGAGCGGCCATCGTGTTCTGGCTATAGTCTACTTTCGGCAGCATCTTTCAATCCGAATGGGTCCTCCCAACATCCTTTACTTGGTGTTCCCTTCTCTATCTGTGCTGCCTTTTCCCCCAGCATGTGAGGCCAACTTCCAAGCTGTGGGGCAGACCTCCTGGTCCTTATCTTTACTACTCTTGGGTGTTGGTCTCCCATTCTGTTACTTTACATTCCACAGATGAGTGCGATCTTTCTATGCTTGTTCCTCTCTTTCTGACTCATTTCACTTAACATGATACTTTCCATGTTGATCCACTTATAGGAGCATCCTACTTTGATTTTTCCCCATATGGCTTTCTTATTTGGTTTGCTCCAAATCCCAGGATGTGAATGAGGGCTCAGCAAACCATTTGCACTCCAGGTCCTGCCCTCCCAAGAGCTCAGCGGGGTGGCCGAGACCAGGTGAGGGCACCCTGCTTAGGGTTCGCTTCCCTGCCTGTAATAGGGACAATAGCACAGATTCCACATCCGCTTCCTGGATGGCGCCTCTTGGGTGGCACCGCTCCTAGGAAGACTTGAGACCCTTCTGTCCTGATGTGGTGGACGGTGGGACAGGGCCACGTGGAGGGGAGCTCTGTGCTCGAGCTACCCACCCATGCCTTTCCACCCCTCAGCTGGGGACAGCCCAGCCACCATTAGGGCTGAGTCTGGCGCTCTCCTGGGCCAAGGAGGGAAGGTGGCAGGGCAGGCTGGGGACGAGGGCCTGAGAAGCTTCCCGCCTCTGCAGCGTTCCCGAGAAGAGGGCCAGAAACTACCAACAACGCAAGATCCAGGCGAGTGTTTCCCGAAGCGCGAGAAACCTACGGTGGTGCCAGGATGGCGTGGGCAGGGCGGCACTAACGCATGGCTTAAAGGGTGTTGCTTGGGCCAGAGAGACAACAGCAGGGGAGCTGCTTCCAGGCAGGTGTCAGCCCCGAGCACTGCCAGGCATGTGCCCCAAAGCCGGAAACCAGACCAAGCCAAACCAATAAAATGGGATGACTTCGTGGGCAGGTGGGCTACAAGCTTCGTATGTCCCGGCTCTGGCAGGGGCTCCCAAACTGCCCGGGACCTGGGTACCACTTTGCTGGGGGTGGTCTCTACTGGGAGGAGTTACAGCACTCAAACCTGACACTTTTTCATTCCAAGTGTCCATCATGAGTCCCCTGGGGTCTTTGGGCATCTCGGCCAGGGCAGAGGCTCTGGTTAGTGACAGGGAGAGATGGGTCTGAGTTTCCACAGCAGCATTCCGAGGCTCTGATTTAGGAAAGGCTCAAGAATTTCTGCCCACGCCTCATGCCCTGGGCTGGTTCAACCCTGGGGCCTGGGGTTAGGAGTCAATGGGGAGGCTAGAGCACAGTGGGAAGGGCATTTGCCTTGCACACAGCCAACCCAGGTTCGATTCCCAGTATCCCATATCCAACTACCAGGAGTGATTCCTGACTGCAGAGCCAGGAGTAACCCCTGAGCATCGCTGGGTGTGACCAGAAAGAAAAAAAAAGTCAGTGGTAGAATCTGCTGTATCCTTGTTAAGATAGAACGTGGGAGATGTTTCAACAGAGCATTCACTGACTGTTGTCACCGCAGGAAGGATGTGTCATTTCTCTGGCCTCCTTCACTTCATGGAAAAGTGAAAACTGACTGGGTCCTATTCCCTGCTGCCACTGGGACTCCATATGCCCCAAACCATCCTCAGTTCAATCTGCTTCCTCACGGGAAGAAAGAATGCAAAACAGATCATGGGCTTAGACATGAAACTGCAAAACTTGGAAAAGCATAGAAGACATCTCTGGGGTCTAGAGCTGGGCAAGATCCACAGGAAGATAATTGATAAAGCATATTTTATTAAAACGAAGAGCACTTTCATTTCAAAAGACTCTAAAGAACATCAAGGCAAATGATGCAAAACAGCATATCTGATAAAACTGCAAGGAGTTAGACACACACATAAGTGTGCTGTTACCTGGAACAATCTGAATAGATTCAAAATATTATACCATTATTGGCCTCCTGGTTTTGATACTATCTTTTGGAGATATAAATTGTTAGTATTGGGAAAGTCTGGTAAAGGGTAACTACCTCCCTCCCCACCCCTCCCCTCCCCTCCCTTCCCCTCCCCTCCCCTCTTCCCTGCCTTTCCCTCCCCTTCCCCCCCCCCCCCCCCTTCCCCTCCCCTCCCCTCTTCCCTGCCTTTCCCTTCCCTTCCCTCCTCTTCCCTTCTGTCCCCTTCCCCTCTGTTCTTCCTTCTCTCCCTCCCCTTCCCCTCCCCTCCCACACTGTCTCCTTCCCTCTCCTCCCCTCCCCTGCCTTCCCCTCCCCTCCCCTCCTTTTCCTTACCCTCCCTTCACTTCTCTGGGCTCAGATTCAAGACCTTATGACTGCAAGGCAGGCAGTCTGCCACTAAGCTATCCCCAGGCTCCCCCCACCCCAAAAAAATAAATTGGGGGTCACACTCAGTGGTGCTCAGGGACTACTCCCAGCTCAGTACTGGGGATTGCTCCTATGCTCCTAGTGGGCTCAAGGGACCGTGAGGTTGCAGGGACCGAGGCTGAGGCCTCGTACACGAGAAGCGTGTGCCCCAACCCTTTGGCTATCCAGTCCCCCAAATAAGATCTCAGGAGGGCTCCCAAGTGGAGCCCCGCTGGCAATTCCTGTCCAACCGGACCATCAGTTCAGTGCAAGGGCCCGAGGGTGCCCAGCTACGCGGGTCCTGCAGTGCTGGGGTACCCGGCCCACCCCGACAGTGCTGGGGGCCTCCAGGGCTGCGCCCCACCATGCTCGGGGACCACGTGTGCTGAGCACTGAACCCAGCATGCCAGGCTTGCTCCCTCACTGCCTCTACCCTCTCCCGTCTCCAAATAAGACAGTCAGGAGTCCCTTTAGGCACAGAAAAAAAATATGGGTTAGGAGTCATGTAGTCCAAACGGTTTTTATATTGAACACCAAAGTCACCCCTTTCTTCTGGAGGGTGGGGGCACCCTGGGCAGTGCTTAGGGTTACTTCCGCCCTCTGCGCTCAGGGATCACTCCAGGCGGGCTCCAGGATGCTCTCAAGATGATGACCTGGAAGGACAGAGGCTCGGAGAGTCCCTCCCCCAGCATGTCACAGAGTGGCGGACACCGCTGAAGCACCTGGAGCCTTGCCACGGCCGAGGCTCTACCTGGAGGCCTGAGGTTCTCCGGGGAGGCAGGAAGGTGACAGAGCGGCTGTGGTGTTCCTCAGTATCAGCCCAGGCGGCTCCTGTAAGCAAACACATGAATATTCAGCAGTGGCTGCGGTGTGAGCGGCTGGAGGTGGTGTGCGAACGACCCACAATGGCCAAACCAGTCCTGTTGGGGGGTCAGCGTGGGCCCCACAGAAAGGTGCACGGACAGGCGGCCAGCGTGGTGCTTGGGGCTTGGGGTCTGTGCTCTGGGTGGCCAGAAGGCTGGCAGGGGGCGGGGCTTGGGTCCACTGAGCCTCTGTGCTCAGTGAGTGGCCCCCCCTCAGGGCCTGTGGCCAGTCCAGGCTGCCCATCGCTGCCCGTGGCCACCAGGCCCTGTGCGCAGCCTCGCGCAGACTTGCTGGCCCTGGTGGGTCACTCGCAGCCCCCCGCCCCCTCTGCCCGGCCCCGCTGCCCCCACCTGCAGCCCAGCCAGCAGGCTGAGGCCAAGCCGGTCAGCGAGTGTGAGGCTGGGGAAGTCCAGATGGGGTTCGGGCAGCTTCCCCAAGCCTCCGGGAGGCGGGAGGCGTCTGCACCAGCCCAAGAGGTGTGAGAGGAGCCCGCCGCGTGCTGGGCCGGGGAACAAGGGGTCACGCAGCGGCGGCCCCTCCCGGGTGGGGAGGCTGGGCGGCAGCCCGGCGGGCGGCGGGGAGGCGGTGGCGGCCAGGACCAGGGTGTGGCGCCCCCTGGCCCCGCAGGCGCCCCCCGCAGTCCCTGTGTGGGCTGCTTTGACTCGGAGCTCAGGCAAACCACGCCGCACTGGACGCCAGTCAAGCTTTTACAGGCCCTCAAATTGGGGCTGGAGCCGGAGAGGAAACACTAAAATCCTGTATACACAACTTCTGTCTGCGCCCGCCCGGGCTGGAGACGCGGCCGCCTCCGCCCCCCGCCCGCCGCGCAGGGGAGGGGCCGCCGGCGCCTGCGGAGCCCGGCCGCCCGGACCCCTGCCCAGGGCCAGCACCCACTGCAGGGAAGAGGCGGGCAGGGTGGGGTGGGGGTGTGTGTGTGGGGGGGTGTGCGTGTGCATGTATGTTTGTGCATGTGTGTGTGCATGCATGTTTGTGCATGTGCGTGCACTGGGGGACTGAGGACTTGGGGTGTGTTTCAGTCCGACCAGCAGCGCGCTGAGGTCCTGCTGAGTCCCCTTTCATGCCTAAGAGAATGACTTATTCAAGGTCACCCAGTGTCACCTGGGCAAGGGGCGTGGGGAAGGCTCAGGGTGGGCACCCGCCGCTTACTGGAAGCACCTCCTGTAGGGTCCCAGCTTCTCTGCTCCCACCCAGAATATCCCCCCACACCGGCAGAGCTGTCTGTCAGCCCCCACACCAGCCACCCCTCAGGAACCCCAGCTCTCCCGGTGTTCCCTTCCCCTGGACTCGGACCACCGCGTCCAGGGGGTGCTGCTTTCCCTCCCGGGGTCTCTGGGAGGGACCCTGCAGGTGTGGCCCCTCTCCCCTGCAGAGTGGGGAGCCAAGCCTTCAGGACAGCACGGCGGTGATGGGTGGCTCAGTCGGGCCACTTGTGTGAGACCCGTGCCAGCGGCGAGGTGAGGGACGGGTAGCCTGGCATCTGCTGCCAGTTCAGAGACGAGGGGGCAGTCAGAGTGGAGCCTGCCATGCCCTGCTGTCACCCCTCCCTGCCTTCGAGATGCTTCCTCAGGCGTGCCCTGAGCCTGCCCTGACCAAACCAGCCCCCTCCCAGACAACTCTCCCCAGGCTGGCCTCACGCGCCCACACAGCCCAGGGACCCGGGGCCCGAAGGTGAAAATCAGAAACGGGGGCCAGGCAGGAGACACATCCGGGCCTCTGAGTGGACTGAATGGACCAGACAGTGTGTGCTGGACTCCTGCTGGCCCCCACTCTGCCTCGGACAACTCGGGCTGCTTCTAGAAGTGTGCACTTGTCCTGTGGGCCAGAGGGAGCTGTCATTCCTCCTCTGCCTCCCGGAAAACCTCTGAGGGTCCTGGTTCACAGGGAGAAGTAAGGCCCGCTCCACAGACACCCCGCCCCCCTTCCCTAGTGCACACACACACATACTCATACACTCACACACACTCACCCTCAAACACTCACCCTCACACACACAC
>JASTTN010002232.1:0-21957 GCA_030324115.1 Sorex maritimensis
CATCGCTCCCAGAGCAGCTCCACTTTCAATGACACCCTCACACCCCCAACCCCCTCCCTGTAGTTTGTCCTCCCTGTCCCCAACACTCACCCCACCAGGCCCCCAGGACTTCAGCACCTGGCATGGGGAGTATTAATCGGTACTTTCCTGTTTGCTATTATTTTTATAGCTTTCTCTTTATATTCATGTAAGATACAGAACAGTTTTTCCTCATTTTTCTCCTTCCTTCTAGAAAGCTCGTGTGACCCATTTTAAAGGTCCAGGACTGAGAATAATCCAAGATGCTTTTAGGCCTGAGTAAAAATCCACAATATATCCCTAGAGTGGGAGGCTAGTGAGAGTGAATCTCCTTCATCACACCCTACACCCACTTACACAAACAGGAAGCACTGCAGAGAGCCTGAGGGAGGCTGGGGCATGGGGGGAGGAATGACATGGGCCAAGGCGAAACGCTGGGGTGAGGGGTTCATCCACCGTTTTGGGTGTGATGATCACTACACTTGTGTCCATATATGTCACTGCTTGTGAAACAAATGTGCTATAAGTCAGTATTCTGTATAGGGTGTGGACTCATGTGATTTTTACTTCTATCCAAATCCTTACAGGGTAAGAAGAAGAGCTGGAGCCAAAATGGATGTGAAGATGCACACTGCATGCACCTTTGTGCACCCTGTCTCCAACATACTCCGTCACTGTATCACTGTATCACTTTCATCCCATTGATCATCGATTTGCTCGAGCAGTTGCCAGTGAACAAAAAATTTAGAATAAACACAACTTGCTATCATTACAGGGAAAAGTTCTTGGCAATTATCTAGCCTGTATTTTGTTTACAATGTTGGTTTTGTGTTTTTGTTCATTTGGTTTTGGTTTGGGGGCCAGAACCAGTGATGCTCAAGGGTTCTTCATGGATCTGTACTCAGAAATTATCTTGAAGGTGCTCGTGGGACCACATGGAATATAGAGGATCAAACCTGGGTTAGCCGTGTGCAGGGCATGTGCCCTACCACCGAACTATGTCTCAGCCCCTGTGGTTTGATTGTGTTTTTACTGATAATTTGCGTATACTTCTGGTTCTATGCTCAGGGGTCACACCTGGTGGGGGCATGGGAAACCATGTGAAGGGCAGGAAATCAACTTGATGGACCACATACAGGGGAGGAATCTTCCCCATCTGATGAGAAAGAGCAGATGAACAGACATAGGCACTTCCTCACTGGCATTGCGTATATCAGGGACCTATGATCTGGCCATTCTGCCTTACTCCTGATTCTAACTTAACCCTTGCTTCACAAAACATTGACAACTCTGAGTGATTCAGTGGATTCCTTTTGTCTCAATAGTGGGACCAAGTCTTAAAAAGTATCTTGAGTCTTACTGTATCACTGTCATCCTGTTCATTGATTTTCTCGAGCAGTCGCCAGTAACGTCTCCATTCGTCCTAGCTGTGAAATTTTAGCAGCCTCTCTTTACTCGTCCTTCCCAACGGTGCCGCATTGGAGGCTCTTTCAGGGTCAGGGGTTTGAGACCCATTATTGTTACTGTATTTAGCATATACATCAAGGGAGCTTGCCAGGCTCTGCTGTGTGGGAAGGATACTCTCAGTAGATTGCTGGGTTCTCCAAGAGGAAGAGGCAGACTGTAAGAGGTCACGTAACTATGCGCTTCTGTAAGCTTTGTTTTATAGTCTCTGGATCTTGGCCATAATCTTGGGATTATGTGGCTATGGGGGAAGTTTGTAGGTGTGACTGTCTAGCTACTGGAAAATGGGGGATCTGGGTGGAAAAAGCCCAGTCTCAATCCGAGCAGGCTTGAAAATCTCAGCCTTGGGTCCTGCACACCTGGGTGCCTCTGCCTGTTCCTTCATGCATGAGGCCTGTCCGAACATGTGGAAAGAGGCCTTGAGCATGGCTGTGGCTGAGTTCTGGAGGTCTTCAACTGCCGGGGATCTTCTCAGCAGGGAGGGAAAATCAACCCACACCCCTCTGAGAGGCCCCGGTGAAGAAAGCCAGGCACAGTGGCAGGAGGCTCTGCCACTTTGAGTACATTGTAAAAATCATTTAAGCTTTTATGTGTCACATTATATCACAAAATGGAAGTAGTTACTCTACAGATTAGAGAATTTATATAAAAATAAACATTAAAAAACATCAAGTAAATTGCTTTTCATGTAATAATTGCATACTGGAGTAGCAGAGTTCTGAATCTTTTCCTGGCCAAAGGCACCCCCCGCACCCCTCACTTCTCTGGAGTCCTCCCTTCTCTCTACAAGTTCAAAGAGAACTTTTTATAGAGAAGGAGAACATGCAAATAAGATTCTCTCCGCAGTGATGAAAACAGCCCAGCCCAGCCCCAGCTCTGGAAGAGGAGTCAGTTCAGGGGTTCCCAGGGGCTCCACCTTACTCACACAGAACCAACATGGTGTGTGGGCTGAGCTGGCTTCTTCTGGTGGCTGTGTTAGGAGGTAACTCATGGGCGACAGAGACACGAAGCATGGGAGAGATGGGAGAGGCAGATCCTCTGTGTGAGGAGAGTTTCCTGACCAGGGTGTCTTTGTGTTTGCAGGGGTCCAGTGTGAGGTGCAGCTGGTGGAGTCTGGGGGAGACTTGGTGCAGCCCGGGGGGGGTCCCTGAGGCTCTCCTGTGAAACCTCTGGATTCACCTTTAGTAACTACTGGATGAGCTGGATACGCCAGGCTCCAGGGAAGGGCCTAGAGTGGGTCTCACGCATTAAGTATGATAGTGGTACTACAGACTATGCTGACTCCGTGAAGGGCCGATTCACCATCTCCAGAGACAACAGCAAGAGCACGCTCTCTCTGCAAATGAGCAGCCTGAGGGAGGAGGACACGGCCCTGTACTACTGTGTGAGAGGCACAGTGAGGGGAAGGCCCTGTGGGGCCAGACACAAACCACCTGCAGGAGGAAGCAGGGTGAGCTTCAGGGGTGCAGGCCCCCAGGAGACTGAGGACTCGCCACATAGGAAACGTTGCTCTTTCACAGATGAATCATATTTCTATGGAGATCAGGACTGACCTGCCCCTCAGCTCTCAGATGACCCCACAGACACCTTGTCCTGTGGGTTTTGACTCTAAGTTGTCCATCTCCATTGTGGGTAGGAAAAAAGTTTTTTCACATTCTCCTTTGACACACAAACTCTGTCCCTCCTGACTCTTCCCTGGATTTGAACCCAGATAGCCCTTACCTGTTCATCCTGCACCTGGGAGTCCTGTTCTCTGAGGTGGGTTGACCTTTGTCTCCTAATCCCCACTCCAGATGGACATTCAAGGTTTCCCATTCTCTCTGCACCCCTCTGCCATTGTAGTGGAGAAACCAGGTCCTGTGACACGTGCAGTTCTGACCTCTCCTCAGTGAGACAAGAGGCAGATTTCATGGGAACGCTCAGCTCACCCTCAGGGAGTCTTGAAGTCACTAAAGCAGCCCTGGTTGAGTCCTGACACGGGCTTCCAGTGCCCACATGGACAGGCTCTCAGCCATGGGACCAGCCTCCTCTCCTCAGGGAATCTGACTCTCAGGATTGGATTCCTCACATCGTGTCTCCTGCAGTCACACACGGCCTTTGCCAGGACCAGCTCTGGGTGTACAGGCCTTAAGCAAGGATGTTGTGAGGGTTAAGCGAAGAGATATAAGAGAGAAAAATCATGGGTACATGAACTAATTGTCTCCTGGCCTGAGACCCTGACTGTCCTCCACATTCAGTATTTATTTTCTGTAAGCAGAAATCACCAAAGCAGGAAGAGCATCCTTGGGTCAGGTGCCTAAATACCTCAATCTGCCTCGGTTGGATTTTATCAATATCCCAGAGTGTTTTTCCGGATCAACACTTTGTCAAGGGCTTTCTCCAGGGGACATTTTCCCAGGAGAGGGAGCACGATAGAGCAGATACAGGACCCCCAGAGGGCGTGTTCAGCCTCTGAGGCCAGTGGATTGGATGGTACCATGTACTACACATCCAGTCTGTCTCCTTTATCCATATCCGCAGCAGACCATGAGCTCAGACCTCAGACTGCTCAGTGCTCTGTAGACTGTGCTCATAGGGGGCTTCCTGGTGCCTCTCAGGGTCACAGGGACTCTCAGACACTGGGAGAATCTCACACCCCACCATGGGGGTCTCTGTCCCCCGTTCTTTGCCGTGATCAGGGCCCTATAGCACATCGATAGATTCTAGAGTCTTACAGAACCTTCTCAAAGCCTGAGTTTTCTCTCTCAGCCCCACATTGAACCAGGTGGAACTTGGAGTGGAAGCCGCAGAGGGGCAGGAGTGGGGATTGTCTGCGGTCGTGTTCTGTCCTCATTCTCACCCATGGACCCTCCCCTATGCCATAGCTGTGAGGAAGGATTCTCAGGTCCTGTCTATGAGGGGACTGTGCTCCCAGCATTTTTGTAGGAGAAGGTGGGGTTGTCAGGTTTTAGTGCACTGACCAGGTGGTGTTCAACCCAACTCACACAATAATTTTCAATTTTTTTGTCACAAGCAATTTCATAGCTTAAGACCTAGTGAATGTTGAAGCAAATACACATCTCAGCAATAATTCTCCTAAGAATTAAGTGTCCATTTGACTTGATAGTTGGTCTCCATCAAACATAAAATCTACAGGCAGGTGTCCAAGGTAGAACCATGTAGCAGATTATAATCACAATGGGCACCAATTCCCATACTGAGGGTCTGAGGGACCGCAAGCCTCAAATACTAACCTGATGCTGGACAAATTCAATTCTATTCTGAGACGTTCCCTGGACAAAACATCACACCCACAGCTTTCATCTCAGTGCAAGAAATTCCCACAGGCTCCTTCTGGGCTACTAAACAACACCTACTGTAGTGGATCTAACGACTTCATCTTTAGTGAGATTACTGTGATCGACTTGGTCGCAGAATTTAGAAAATGATTTTTGTTTGAGTAATGATAAATGACTAAATGAGGATAAAATTGGAGAAATTGTGACATAGACTGTGACTATAGCGGCTCCAAGGCTGCCTGCAGGGGGCGCTCACGCCCACTCAGAATAGCTGCAGCCCAGGAGCAGGAGCACAGGGCTGGGAGTGTTTCTCACCCAGGGTCCTGGTTTCCTGTTGGAACAGCAGCAGCAGAAACGCTCTGATGGTCAGTCAGCAGGATTGTATGCCCCAGTGTGGGTTTCTGTCAAATGCCCTAGTCACTGTGAGAACTACTCAGGGCAGCCAAGACAATATTAATGAGAGTTTTAGGCATCAGGACCTCACCCACTGGACAGTGGGCGGCTACATGTGCGTGTGAGTGGACCCAAATTGGCCCTTCTGTCCACACACCGGCCTTGCTGCAGACAGGACAAAAGGACACACAAGGCCCATCAGCCCCCGGACTTCAGCTGTACAGGGCTGTTTCCACCACATTGTCCCCTCCTGTGGCCTGTCCTCAGGTGAGGTGGAACCCAACCCAAATGACCTCTGCCCACATCTAAATTCTCCCCCACTCTGTGCTGACCCTGAGGCCCGGGGGCTGGACTCCTGCTCACTCTCCCTACTGAGTCTCAATTGGTCTGTAACGTCCATCTCTGGTGTCTGCCCCCATGGACCTGCAGACATGTGACTGTCACATGGGTTGGAGTGGCCTCACCCCTGCTCACCCACATGTCTTGCACACAGGAACTCAGAGTTAGGGAGGCCACCCATGGCTGCTGAGCCCAGGAACCCTCGACAGCCCACACCTTGTGATACTGGGAAAATCTTTGCAGGAAGAAAAAACACTCCTAGACTTTCCCTGAGCTCTATGGGTGTGTGTCTTTCCCACAATGAATAAATTCAACAGGAGAAAATCAGTGAAACAAAATGGTTGTTATTTAGAAAATCTGAGGAAGAGGGAGGGAGGGACAGTAGTGAGACAGAGAGACAGAGAAAAACAGAGACAGAGAGACACATAAAGAAAGAGACAGAGAGACTAAGAGTCAGAGAGTAAGAGGAAAAGAGAGTCATGTGCATGTGGAACACAGGCTTCTGGAGAAGCAGAAAGAACTGAGGGTCATGGCTCAGGAATGGAGACGTGGGCAGGTAGTGTGCGGGCAGCACGGGCTGGCTCCAGGCCCCTCACTTCCCTGTCCCCTGCAACCTATATCCTCATCTCCCAAACAGCCCCACGTGCGTCTTTCAGCCAGGAAAGAGACTGTTGCTTGTCATTGTCAAGAAGGAGGGGCTGGGACTTTAATGGTTATACTTTGATACTCTGCTTGGCTTGTGTTCACTCTGGGACTTCTCTCTGTAGGGTTTCTGCTGGTGCTTATCAAAGTCTTATTAGGCCTCTGGTGGGTTTTAAGCACTTTTGAATTATGTCCCAGGTATTCATTGCCAGGTTGTTCCTTCAATACTTGCCTGAATGTCTGCTTCAACACCATCAGTCACAATGAAAAGATCCACTCTTATAACTATCTTTAAATTTCAGAGTTTCAATCACAAGGTAAGTGAGTGAACAAATACTGAGAAATTTGAATAATATTGGATTGGTTTTGCCCTGTGCGGATTTCACTAGGACAATGACCCTGTGTGTTAGATCCCAGGATTTGCATTCACAGTAGGAGAACAGGAGCCACCACACAGAGACAAGGAGGGACAGGGATCTGTCTACAGGGTAGAGGCCCTGGGGGCACTGGGTTTGGTCATCAGGGATCTGAGACAGGGGACTCTCCTCGCTAGCTGCCGTTTCCCCTCAGCAATTCCTGTTTCCTGAGACTCCTCAGTAATTTTCCTATGCTGGAGGAAGAAGCCCAACTCTGACAGGCCCCAGGGACAGGCCTGAGTGCTCTGAGCACAGTCAGCACCTCCTCCCAGGGAGCCCACACACCAGCCTCCCCCGGGTCCCTCCTTTCTCTACAGAGGCTCCCCCATGCAAATCTGCACTCGGGACCCAGGGTTAAAACCACGTTCACACTCACCCCAACTCGGGCTCCCTCTCCCCCTGACACGGTGTCTGAGATCATGGACCTCGTGGGCAGGAACGTGCATCAGCGCTGGTTCCTCCTCTTTCTGGTGGCAGCTCCCGGATGTGAGTATCCCCTGGACAGAGGCTCCAAGGTGGGCATGGGGCCTCTGAGCCCGTGACTCACTGTGGGTCTCTGTCCCCAGGTGTCCTTTCCCAGGTACAGCTGCAGGAGTTGGGCCCAAGCCTGCTGGCACCCTCACAGACACTGTCCCTCACGTGCTCGGTCTCTGGATTCTCATTAACCAGCAATCGTGTGCACTGGTTCCGCCAGGCCCCTGGAAAGGGGCTGGAATGGATTGGAATTATATGGAGTGATGGAAGCACAGCCTATAACCCAAGTCTTCAGTCTCGACTCAGTATCTCCAGGGACACCTCCAAGAACCAAGTTTACCTAAAACTGAGCAACTCAGTAACTGAGGACACAGCCGTGTATTATTGTGCAAGAGCCACAGTGAGTACAAGTTCCTGTGAGCCCAGACACAAACCTGTTGAGGAAGACAGAGGAGCTGCAGGGGTGCTTGTGACCACCAGAGGGCGCTCTGCTCCTGGGACTCTGAGCAAGGGAGAGCGGCTTTAAGGGCTCACTTTTTCCTCTTTTGTTGAAATATATTTTGAAAAGTCTGGAGCGATAGCACAGTGGGTACGGTGTTTGCCTTGCCCGTGCCCAACCCGGTTCATTTCCTCTGCCCCTCTCAGAGAGCCCAGCAAGCTACTGAGAGTATCCCGCAAGCACAGCAGAGCCTGGCAAGCTACCCATGCCATATTTGGTATGCCAAAAACAGTAACAAGTCTCACAATGGAGACGTTTCTGGTGCCCGGTCAAACAAATTGATGAACAATGGAATGACAGTGCCAGTGACAGTTTATTTTGTTTTTATATTTAAATTTTTATTTTTTTATTAATTCACCGTGAGATACAGTAACAAAAATTTCATGTTTGCACTTCGATCAAATGGTTGTCTCACACCAGTGCACATTTTCCACCACCAAATTCCCCATTATTCACCCCCCTCTTTAATGTACCCCTCCTGCATGTGTGGCAGACAATTTGCAAGGAATCCTTTCTTTACTTCAGTTACCTTTGAAATTTCGAGACCAGTCCTATCTCCACTTATATCTGCCGGAAATGCAATTGCTAGACAATGCGTTTGTATTGCTTGCTATGGATATAATATAATGTTGCTTTAGGAATTCTAAGATTTTAATAATTAGGGCCGGAAGAATTTGATGCCGCAGGTTGCTGGTGTCTGAGATTGCTGCTTGTGACTCTGGATCGTGGCCACGTGGGAGCTGGTGCTTCTTGTCAACTTCTAGAAAATGGCGACCGCGGGAGCTCTTACAGGGCAGGCGGTGGGACGGCACCTGCCCCGTCTGGAGCGGCCCAGCGGAGAAGGCCTATTGCAAAGTCCCGGGCCTTCCCTTCCGCAAGTTGCACAGGTCCAAGATTTCTGTATGTGTCCTGATTTTCCTTCTTAAAAAATACTTTTAAACAAATGAGAGTTTTCCACTTTCATTTTTGTTATTTTATCTGAGGAAATAGTCTGAGAACTGATGGTTGTGGGTCCCAAACTCCCTGGCTTCTCCCAGAATCAAATCCCCACAGACCTCTACTCAATGCTGTGGCCCCTGTGCTCGGCCTCTTCTTCCCAGTGATCTGAGCCCCCACCCCACTCCTCTCGGGAACCCCAGAGTGTGGTTAGGATGCAGGGACAGTTATCATTGGATCCTGTCCATCCTGACCCTGTGTTCTCTGTGTTCCATGGATAAATGAGATAGTCTGAATTTGGCCTTCTTCCTCCGATAAAATTCATTATTATTCTCTAGTTCCATTCATGGTGCAGAACACGTTGATGTTTTGTCTTTTCTTATAACTGCACAATATCCTATTGTATATAAACACCACAACTTCTTATCCATAAAATTTTCAATAAGTATTAGGATTGTTTCCAGGCCTGACAACTATTCTAAATGCTGCAGTAAACATATGTTTACATATATTTTCTCAAATGACTGTTTTCGTGCTAGTGTAAAGCCACCAAAAATAGAATCAATTGTACTTTGGAGATTCTACTTTCAATTTCTTTGAGAAATCTCATAGTGTTTTCCATAGATAAGTTCCTACAAATATAGAAAAAGTGTTTCCTTTGACAATGTTCCAACACTGGTTGTTTCCAGTATTTTTCATATAGGTCATTCCAACTGGGGGAAGGTGGTTCATTGTCCTTTATTTTAATATTTTCCTCATAGTAAGTGTTGATAAACACCTTTTTATATGCCTCCAACCCACTGGAATATTGCTTTAGGAAAGTATCTGTTTATTTCCCACACCATATTATGATGAGTGCTTTGTTCCTATTTGTTGAGTTCTGTGAGCTCTATGATGAACTTAGATATCAGCTTAGATATGAACTTCAGTGGGTACACATGTTCTCCCATTATATAGGGTATCTTAATTTTAATGTTGTTTACATTACCATTAAAATATTTAATTGATTTAGTCCCATTTATTTATTTTAGTTTCTCTTGTCTTTGACAATGTAGGAAATCTGTAGATGATCCCTCTAAGATCAGTGTCATGGAGAGACCAGCTGAGGTTTTGCTCTGTGTATTTTAAACATTCTGCTGCCAGTACTGGATCATAAGTTCACTTTTAATTATATTCTGTATCTGGTGTGAGATATGGCTTTAATTCTATTTTCTATTGTTGTTTTTGTCTGTGGTGTTGTTTTCCCAATACCATTTGTTTAAAAGATTTTCCTTACTTTACTCCATAGAGTGGAATACTTTTCCAAAGATTCACCATAAAAGATCTAAGGATTTATTCTGGGCTTCCATTCCTATGCAGTTGGACTGAAAATCAGAGGTAAATTTCTATAAGTTAATGCTATTATTGAAAGCTTGTTCCCAAGGGGATGTCACGGGTCTCAGTGAGGCCCTGTCAGCACAAGAACCCACATTTATTCCTGCCAAATTACCGCTGGACCTCCTAGGCCCACTGAGTAAACACCACATGCTTTGTGCTTGCCATAAGTTACTAGAGTCTCAGCCCTAGCTGAATAGAGTAAGGAACTTCACCAAATTCATGTCCAGATCACTGGGCACTTAAACTCTCATCTCTCACAGAGCACCGGGACCAATGAAAATGTAATTCTATTATTTTAATGAATGTGAACTGAATCCAGGTAAGAACTTCAGAACATCTGATGATCTGTGGGTGTGTGGAGAGCAACAATCCTCTCAGTACTTTCTGACCTGAAGAAAACACTGACAGGGAGACTCAGGAGTCTCAGTGAGAGAAGGAAGGAAACACTGATCACTGTCCTTCAAACAGAGCTGAAGGAGAGAAAGAACGGACTCCATAGGTGAATGACAAAATACAGACAGTACTCAGCCCCGCTGATGAGTGTTGTGTGTGCATCTTGGCTACAGTACTTGGTGCTGCCTTGAACACGACTATGATCATCTCCACTAGTTAATGCCTTTGGGTTTCCAGGAGACACAGAAAGTACTGAAGGCTCATCTTAATCTGAATGGGAAGTGCTGAGCCCTGGTGACTCTGGGAAAGCAGTGGGGAGTGATTACAGAGTCGAATTTGTTTCACCCTGTGCTTGTGGAAGGAGGAACCACATCCTAGGACCTTGCTGTGTGCACAGAGGCTGAGTGAGACCCTGCCCTGTGAAGACACATGACGTATGTCCCGACTCTGAAGCTGCAATGATCCACCCACATTGGTCACAATTCCACCTGAGGAGTCAGCGACTCACTGGGCTGTTTGTGCACCCCACATTGAAGGTGACTTTGTGTTTCTGATTGTGGTCAGCCCATGACAAATGTTTTGTGTTGCTAACAAGAAGTTACCCTTGTGTAGGATGACATTACTTTGTCCTCTCCCTGCTTGCCACAAGTAGCTTGTCCCGGTTTTTCCCGGAGTTTAGGCTTACCCCAGTCTCACCCATCAAGGTGTTCCCGAATTTCTCCCATCCCTTTGTTTAGCTACAATCACTTCTCCATGCTCTCTTCCCCAAAACAGTTAATCCGTGGCTTTCCCTTAATCTGACTGCTAATTTGTAAGGTCAGAGCTTCCTAGGATACTGAATTTATATTATATAAGTTAATATTGCCTTTCTCCTCTTCTTGTGCCTTTTGAATAATTTACTTTAAAGCTATGTCTGTTTTGTATAGACACAAGAAGACAATATTATGTTTTTATAACTTGGGGATTAATTGGCCTCGAATATTATTCCCTCCCGGGCATCTGCTTTCTCCACTTAAGCCTCAGTTGTCCTCAGTTCCTAGCACCCCAAAGCAGGGTCCCCGACGTGGGACGGGAAGGATCCAGGGCAAGTGGTGAGTTATGTGCTACCCTGGCATCGAGATGGGCCTGGCCAAAGTGCCTAATTCTTAACTATAAGTTAAGAGCTTGATCATAGACAAATGCTGTCATGATCCAATAGTAATTATGAGACTGGGATCCTGCCAGGGATAGGAAAGACTGATCTGGCCTGAGCACTGTAGTCTGAGATTGAGATGGCCCAGGAGAGCAATTCTATAAGCTTTAATGCATATCTTATTGTGTCCATACAAAATAATTAATATTATGAATTTTTATATGTTTGTTGGCTGAGGAGAAGAGAAACACACTCATGGGACTCCACCCTTGGGTGGATCCTCCTGCTGAAAGAGAATTAAGTCCTAGGAGAAGCATCCCCTAAGGGAAAGGAACCTTACCCTATTGATGATGACCACACCTATGTGTACGCCCCAACCCCCTCATGCTGTGGAGATTTAACTAGGCTGTAAGAGTGGGTTGGGGGCCAGATCCACGGGGCCAGATTCATGGGGGCCAGATCCACAGATCCAGAGAGAGACCGAGAGCCAGGAGCGAAGCGGAGAGAGAGAATGAAATAAACTGATCGAGCAACCATTTTGGCCTTCTTCCTTCCATCGCCTGCCCTCGACCGACGGCACACACAATGGTTCCGGGGCACCGAACGTGGGCGGTGAGACAGAGCCTCCCAGAGAGCCCGCAAGTGCACTCGCCCCTCGGCGAGCTTTAGTTTCTTGGCTGAGTTTTAAAACATGGTTCTTTGTTTTCTTGATTCAATTTCCTGCCCATAAACTAATTACTTCGTGGTCATCATGGAGCCAAACTTTTCACCCATTTCATCCTATGAGTTATCAGTCTATATGCTTTAAAAATCCCAGTCAATGTAAATATAATGATGACCAGAATCAAAAGAC
The DNA here is from genome assembly GCA_030324115.1 of Sorex maritimensis. NCBI lineage: Eukaryota > Metazoa > Chordata > Mammalia > Eulipotyphla > Soricidae > Sorex > Sorex maritimensis. The sequence continues at coordinate 12,215 of JASTTN010002232.1, forward strand.
AAGCAAAAAACTGGGGGAAAATATCTGCCTGCTTCTCACTGATGTAGGATCAATAAAACATACATAAAGTACTTGTATGATTTATTTTTTAGCATTTGTATAATTTAATTTAAAAAATCTAAACTGCTGGTTTGAAACAGATATATCTTTAAAAAAGACTTTGAGGCAGAGAACATTTGGAACAAATTCTCCCCATAATGATCAGAGAAATGCAAATTAAAACAATAATGAGATATCACTTCATACCAGGGAGAAAGTCACACCTCACAAAAAAACAAAACATTCTTTGATTAGATGTGGGTAACATTCAATCCTCATTCTCTGCTGGTGGGAATATCAAATCGATTGATCTCTTTCAAAAAGACTTGGATACTAACCAATATACTAAGAATTGAGGTTCCATATGACCCAGAAATTCCACTCTTGGCATTGACCCCAATGGACCGAAAACACTAGTTTGGAAATAGATTTGCATGCCCATGTCTAATGCATCACAATGCTGTATTCACAATAGTCAAATCTGAATCTACGCGAGTATCTCAGAGCAGATGACTGCATGGAATATAGTACATCTACACAATGGAACACCATGCAGCTACCAAGAAAAATGAGATCATGAAATTCGTTTATAAATGAAGGAATATGTAGAGTATCGGGGGAGTGAAAGTGTCAGAAGGAGAGGGACATATATAGAATAATTTCACTGTTGTGTGGGATTTAAACTTTTATAAGAGATTAATATTCAATGCCAGGAAACATGGGTGCGAGATGGACAGGTCAATAATTTTAAGCTTGCTACAATTGTGTGGGGGATGAAGGACAGAGAAGGAACAGTATGACAGGAATAGTTAGATATGATCACTCAGGACAAGAACTGAGTGTTGAAAATAGGAAAAAGGATATACATGATAACCTTTCAGTGTCTGTATTGCAATACATGGATGAGTGAGAGAGAGAAACCCAAATAGGATCCTAGGGATCAAAAAAGGTGAAGGATGGCTCACATGATGATGATCAGATTCTGTGTTTAGACTGTACTTCCTCTCACAATCCTGTGCCACATCTCTCTCTTTCTCTCTCTTTCTCTTTCTCTTTCTCTCTCTCTCTGCTTGCATTTCTCTAAGTAAATTCATTTAGATAATACCATTTTGCTTTTCTCTCCATCTCTCTTTTCCTAGAATTCACAGAGACGGAAAGTGAATTTCTGACTTTCACTTGTCCAGGTTTTCTGTTGGGGATGGACTGAGCTATAAGGGCGAGCCCACGTAGACTGAAATACAGATAGGAACATTTCCCCCCTTCAAGCTGCCTTCAGAAAATAATTTCAGTATATCGAAAAGAGCAGTTTTCCTTCTCTCACAGAAGCCTGGCTGGTCTTTGACATGCAGATCTCTGGTGTTAGCCAGGCCTGACCTTTGAGATTGCAAAATGCAGCCTCAGGCCCAGCCTAGTCTTTGGGATGTAGATTCAGATGCTCCCCAGTTTGTATTTGAAGTGGCAGCACAGCCTAATCTTCAGGGATGCAAATCCAGGTGCCTGTAGTCCAAGAAAGGTTTCAGTTTTGTTTTTGTATCTTTTCCTTCTCAGTTCTGTATCTTTTTCCCAAGGCTACAGGCCCACCAGTACAAGGAAACAACATGTTTCCGCTGTCTCAATGTTCTTCCTATAACTTTTTTTGATGCTTTTGGTGAAGTCACTGTATTGCGCACTTCAGAGGTACCATGATCAACAAAAGGAGATCACAGGGCCCTCTACCTTTGCCAAGAGCCAGAGAGAGCCTTAGACCTCCATCTTCCGAGTCCCTTATCTCAGCGCCTCCCATCGCATGAACGTTCACACAACAGTTTTCACTTGTGCTAGGTGGAAATATGTTTTCCAGACTTCGAACATGTCTGAAAAAGAAATCAGAACTCAAAGTTTTTTCCCATTTGGAGAACCCCATGTGGTCTCATGAACATGGCTCTCTCTTTCTCTCCCTTTGCATTTCTCTAAGTAAATTCCTTTAAATAATATATTATTTTGTATCACGAAAAAATTAGCCCAAGAAATATGTGCCAACAAGCTTTATTTCTTTTATTCTACTCATTTTATGTTTACTTATATTTGTTAGAATAATACTGCTATATAATAAACATGTTGGCAGCAGTGTTTGACTCATGCATGGTTTTTGAAGTCATTATTTTTGGAAATTTAATATGATATATATTTTTTATTAAATCACCATGTGGAAAGTTACAAAGTACTCAGGCTTATGTCTCAGTTATACAATATTCAAACACCCATCCCTTCACCAGTGCCCATATTCCACCACCAAAAACCCCAGTATACCTCCCATCCCCGCCCCCTACCCCCAACTGCATAACTGATGAATTTCACTTCATTTTCTCTTTTCCTTGATTACATTCCATATTTCAACACAAAACTCACTATTGTTGTTGGAGTTTCCCCCCAAGAAAGACAGCCCTACTCCCAAGGAAGCATTTGATAATTAGTTTTCCATTGCTGAGAATGAAGAGATATGTAGCCCCACTGCTCCAAGCACATAACTTTTTTTTCCCCTTTTCCTTTTCCTTTTTTTTTTTCCCTCATCCCCCTTCCCGTGCCTCATAGTATGGTGGACGCCACACCGCGTTTCTCCCCGTAAATGGGAAACAACCAGGAAAGAGGGATATTTCCTCTTCTTTGCTTGCGTGGGGCTGTTGATTAGTTCACAGTCTAGAGAAATGACTGCTACTTTGATTACCTTCCATATTTCAACAAAAAACTCACTGTTATTATTTGGAGGTTCCCCCCAAAGTCAGACCTGCTAAAAAGGAACGGTTTCACATTGCTGACAATTAAGAGATGTTAAGTCGCGTGGACGCGGTTTTGGATTTCTGTATAAAGTCCAGGGAAAATTCTGCCAGAAATTGCATAGCCCATCTCACAGTCTCTGAAATCAGGCGAAGTGGGTCTGTTTTGCTCTCAGCAGCTCTGGATTTATCTGGGCCGAGGGCATGCCGGTTACACCCACTTCCCATGATTACCTAGGAGCCCCAACGTGTAAAAACCATATACCTCTAGGTTAGGAGTCTTAGAAGGTGGCTCCCGCCACGTGGATGTTGCTGCCACCACCATTTTCCGTGCAGAAAGACAGGATGGAGAGGAAAGATCCATCCCCGGGCAGCGTGGAGTTTTAGCCCAGCTCACAGTTCCAGTGCATTGCTGTAAGAAGCTGCGCTGGATGCCAAAGTGTGTTAGAAGGTCTCTGGAATCAGAGTCTTTAGGCGCAGAGGGTCCCAATATATCTTTTTAAAGTCTTTTTTTATTTATTTAATCCTCTTTCAGTTTGATGGTTTATATCATTTTATTTGGATGAATTATTTATTGTATCTCCTTTACATAATTTCATCAAAGAATGCACGGTGTCACCTTGTAATTTATATATATGTATATATATAAATATACATATATATTTATATAGAGAGAGGGAGGGTACACGCATGAGAGAGAACCCATGTAGTATCCTAGGGATCAATAAAGGATAAGGATGGCTCAAGTGATGATGACCAGATTCTGTGTTTGCACTGACCTTCCTGTCACAATCCTGTGCTCGCTCTCTCTCACTCTCTCTCTCTCTCTGCTTGCATTTCTCTAAGTAAATTGATCACACTGTATTAGTGTCATCCTATTGTTTGTTGATTTACTCGAGTGGGCACCAGTAACTTTTCTATTCCTCCCAGCCCTGAGATTTTAGCGGCCTCTTCTTACTTAGATTTCCCAACAATTGGAGGCTCTTTCAGGATCAGGGGATTGAGACCTATCGTTACTGGTTTGGGCATATCGAATATGACAGTGGTAGCTTCCCAGGCTCTGCCTATCCGAGCGGGATATTCTGGATAGCTTGCTGGGCTCTCTGAGAGGTATGTATATATGTATACGTGCATATATATATGTACATATATATATGTATATATATAAAACTGTCTATGATTTATTGCCAACTGTCTGAACTCCATCAACTGTGGTGTGGTAATTATAGAAAATGGGAAGAAAGTGTCTTATAATGTGTTGCTCAGCCTCAAAGTGGCCATATGGTCCAGAAAGTGGCCTGGAGCAAGGCGGCGGTTGGGTAGTGAAGGTCGGCTGCTGGGGCTTTGGCCCTTGGGGCGGGAGGGTTCTCTCCCGCCCCGCTCTGGGGTGCCCCAAGTGAAAACATTCTGGTGTGGATTTATTTAGATAATTTACTTAGGTAATACTATTTTGCTTCTCTCTCCATCTCCCTTTTCCTAGTATTCACAGAGAGACTGAAAGTGAGTCTCTGAGTTTCACTTGTTCAGGTTTTCACTTGTGCTGGGTGTTTCCAGATGTTTCCAGACTTCTAACACGTCTGACCAGAAATCAGAACTCAAGGATTTTTCCCATTTGGAGAATCCCATGTGCTCTCATGAACACGGCTCTCTGCTTCTCACCCTTGCATTTATCTAAGTAAATTTATTTAAATAATATTATTTTGGATCACTGAAAAAATTAGAGTTAAAGTAATATGTGTCATAACACTTTATTAATTTTGTTTTACCCAATTTGTGTTTACTTATATTTGTTAGAATAATACCGCTACATAATAAACATGTTTGACTCATGCATGGATTTTGAAGTATTCATTATTTTAGAAAATTTAATATGATATTTTTGTTTAATGTCTTTAGTTATATACTTAAATCCTCTTTTAGTTTGATAGTTTACATCATTTTATTTGAGTGAATTATGTATTTTATTTCTTTTTCATAATTACTTAAAATTTCATCAAGCTGGCACTTTAGTCACCTTGTAATCTATCTATCTATATCTATATATGGATATATATATTCAACAATTTGATTTGCCAATGTTGTCCTAGGATGGATCGACCTGAGTGATTCCTGAGCACAGAGCCAGGAGTAAGTCCTCAGAACTGCCAAGTATGGCTCAAAACCAGAACAAAAGGCCCACAAGAGAATATGACTCTTGAACAAGGCTTCTGAGGTGAAGTCCCAGGATTCAATCCTGTGTTAGAGACACCAAGAGCTTAAAGCTCCTGAGAGCCCAGAGGCTCTCCCTGCAGGGTGGGGACCGGGCTGCAGGGGGCGCCAAGTCTCATGAGCACCGAGTTGCAGGCCTGAACTGGGTTCAGAGGTGATAGGGGTTTCTCTTCAGAAACAGGAATACTATATGACGGAAATCAAATCATGAATAATTTTATAAGGTTCGATCTCAAAGTGATCTAATAAAATGTAAAATAACAAAAATTGTTTAAAAAAACTAAATGTTGTGCTCTTGCAAAAAACAAAATTAAATTAAGTATAGGACAAAGAAAGTTAAATTGTGCATACTTACTTATCATTTGGGAAGGAACATTTATTAATTAATAAGCAGTAAAACCTGTATGCAGATGGTGTTTCTGGAATTCTTAATATCTCCAATGGAAACCACTGGAGCATTTGGATGATTTTGATACAAAAACCATGATACAAAACCACTGTATGATTTTGTAGTCTCCCTGTAGTATCCCTTGGGGAGTTACAGGATCCCAGAAATAACCTCAAAGCACAGGTGTGTCCAGATGTATCCAGATCATACAGACGTGGTGGGACCTAGGGGAAGGTCCTAAAAGGGCTTGGCCCTCCTGAGGGGGAGCTCTGTGTGCACAGAGTCCTGGGACAGGGCAGGGTCTCATCTCCTCAAACAAGGATCAGACCGTGGACCTCTTCCCTCCTCTTGAGGATGACCCTAGTGGCTTCCACCGGCCCCTTCTCAGGTTGGACCAGGCCTTCATCTATGAATTCTATCTCCTCATGAATATGCAAATTACACGAGGGACACTGAGTTAAATACAGATGTGTCTGTGTCCTGACAACATCACACAGCAGGCACACCCACGCTTTGAGAAGCCCCTGTGTGCACTGTTCTCAGCATGGACTGGACCTGAAGAATTCTCTTCCTGGTGTCAGTGGCTGCAGGTAAGTGTACCCATTCCTTGGGCTGAGGGAACAGGGCAAATCAAGTGAAGTCCACCCACTCCTGTCTGCTATCAACAGGTGTGAGCTCCCAGGTACAGCTGGTGCAGTCAGGGGCTGAGGTGGCAAAACCTGGGACAGCAGTGAAGATCTCCTGCAAGGCGTCTGGATACACCTTCACCGGCTACTGGATGCACTGGGTGCGGCAGGCCCCGGGACAAGGGCTCGAGTGGATGGGAATGGTAAACCCTAGCAATGGTGCTACAATCTACGCACAGAAGTTCCAGGGCAGACTCACACTCACTGCAGACAAGTCCAAGGACACAGCCTACATGGAACTGAGCAGGCTAAGCACTGAGGACACGGCCGTGTATTACTGTGCGATACACACAGCGTGATAATCACATCCTGAATGTGCCAGAAAACTCAGGGGGAGGCAGCTGTGCTGGGTGAGATGACAAGGACACTGATCCTCCTGACTTCCTCCTCAGAGAGTCAGCTTCAGAGACACAGAATGCAGCTCTCAGGGTCAGGTTTGTTTGAGGAAATAGCTCAGGATCTCTCTCTGTCCTTCAGTAACAGCCAAGAAGAAGATGGTTTCTCTCTATAACACTTGGTTCTAGAGAGTCAAGAAAATATATGCCTCAAATTTTCTTCTAGAATTTAAATGCAATCTAAAATGCAGTCTCTCCTGCAGTGGGGGTAGCATAATCAACATATCAAAACCCTTACTGATTGCTGATCAGGCTCAAGGGCAAAATGCCACTTGGGTTTTTTTCTCCTATTCTTTCTTTTAAAATTTATTTTATCCTTTAATTAGTGAATCACCATGAGGGTACAGATACAGATTCACACATGTTAGAACTTGTTTTCCCTCATACAATGTTCACAAACACATCCCACCACCAGTGCCCGGTCTCTATCACCAATAAACCCAGTATTCCTCCCCCCTCAATGATATCTCCTCCCAACCCCACCCTGCCTCTGTGCAGGGTACTCCCTTTTGATCTCTCTCTCCAATTAGGTGTTGTGGTTTGCAATAGGGGTATTGAGTGGCCATTGTGTTCAGTCTCTAGTCTACTTTCCACACACATCTCCCTTCCCAGGCGGGATCTTCAACCACATTTTACTTGGTATTCCCTTCTCTATCTGAGCTGCCTTTTTCCCCAGCATGTGAGACCAGCTTCCAAGCCATGAAGCCAACCTACTGGTACTTATTTTTACTATTCCTGGACATTAGTCTCCTCTTCTGTTATTTTATATTCTACAGATGAGTGCAATCTTTCTATGTCTCTCTCTCTTTCTGACTCATTTCACTTAGCATGATACTTTCCATGTTGATCCACTTATATGCAAAGTTCATGACTTCATTTTTTTCTAACAGCTGCATAGTATTCCATTGTATAGATGTACCAAAGTTTCTTTAACCAGTCATCTGTTCTTGGGCACTCGGGTTTTTTCCAGATTCTGGTTATTGTAAACAGTGCTGCGATGAACATATAAGTGCAGATGTCATTTTGACTATACTGTTTTTGCTTCTCCGGGGTATATTCCCAGTAGTGGTATTGCTGGGTCAAATGGGAGCTCAATTTTTAATTTTCTGAAAAGCATCCATATTGTTTTCCAGAAGGGCTGAACCAGTCTGCATTCCCACCAGCAGTGTAGAAGGGTCCCTTTCTCCCCACATCCTCTCCAACAGCAGTTGCTTTTGTTCTTTTGGATGTGTGCCAGTCTCTGTGGTGTGAGGTATCTCATGGTTTGATCTGCATCTCCTTGATTATTAGTGACGTAGAGCACTTTTTCATGTGCCTTTTGGCCATTCATATCTCTTCCTTGGGAAAGTTTCTGTTCATTTCTTCGCCCCATGTTCTGATGGGGTTGGATGTTTTCTTCTTGTAGAGTTCAACCAGTGCCTTATATACCCTTGATATCAACCCCTTATAGGATGGGTATTGGGTGAATATCCTTTCCCATTCTGTAGACTGTCTTTGTATTCCTGTCACTGTATCCTCTGCGGTGAAGAAGCTTCTTAGTTTAATGTAGGCCCAATTGTTTATCTCTGTTTCCTTTTGCTTGGTCAGTTGCGTGTCATCTTTGAAGAAACCTTTAGCTTCAATATCGTGGAGGGTTTTGCCGACCTTGTCTTCAATGTACCTTATGGTTTGTGGTCTGATATTGAGGAAATTATAGACCAATATCCCTGATGAACACCGATGCAAAGATCCTCAACAAAATATTAGCAAATAGGATCCAACAACTCATCAAAAAAAATCATACACCATGACCAAGTGGGATTCATCCCAGGGATGCAAGGATGGTTTAACATTCGGAAATCAATCAACATAATCCATCATATCAACAAAAATAGTGATAAAAACCATATGGTCATATCAATTGATGTCGAGAAAGCATTTGACAAGATCCAACATCGTTCATGATGAAAACCCTCACCAAAATTGGTTTTGAAGGAACTTTCCTCAAGATAGTCGAAGCCATCTTCAACAAGCCTATGGCAAGCATTATCCTCAATGGGGAAAAACTAAGGGCCTTTCCTCTAAGATCAGAGACAAGACAAGGATGCCCACTCTCACCACTTCTATTCAATATAGTCCTGGAAGTACTTTTGATACTGTTAGACAAGAAAAAAAATATCAAGGGCATCCGGATAGGAAAGGAAGAAATCAAACTCTCACTATTTGCAGATGATATGATACTATATCTAGAGAAGCCTAAATCCTCTACTAAGAAACTCTTAGAAGCAATAAACTTGTACAGTAAATTTGCAGGCCATGAAATCAATACCCAAAAATCCATGGCCTTCCTATATGCACACAATGAAACAGAGGAAAGGAACATGAAGAAAACAATCCCATTCACAATTGTGCCCCAGAAAATCAAGTACCTCAGAATCAGCTTAACTAAGGAAATAAAATAACTCTACAAAGAAAACTACAAGACGCTACTACATGAAATAAAAGAGGATGTGAGGAAATGGAAACATATCCCTTCCTCATGGTTAGGGAGAATCAACATTGTCAAAATGGCAATACTCCCAAAAGCATTGTACAGATTCAACGTGATCCCTATAAGGATACCCATGACATTCTTCAAAGAAATGGATCAAGCAATCCTGAAATTCATATGGAACAACAAACGCCCACGGATTGCTAAACAATTCTTGGGAAAAAGTGTAGGGAGCCATTTTACCTTACTGATCTTATCCTGTCACTATTTGTTTATTACTAGCTAAATCCTGTGCCACACCCTGCATTTCTATTGGGGGTCCTGGCACCACCTCCTCCCAACAGGGAGGTATAAATACTGTAACTGCCATAGAATAAATGCCTTTTCTCCCTCCTCTGGGCTCTGCGTCTATTCTTTCGGCTGTGCCCTACGAAGGGTTCTCCCTGCTGAACAGAACGAGACCTCCACATCGACTTCTACAAAAAAGATGATGGGAGGCATCACCTTCCCCAACCTCAAACTTTACTATAAAGCGGTAATAATCAAAACAGCATGGTACTGGAACAAAGGCAGAGCCTCGGACCAATGGAACAGGGTGGAATATCCCTACACACAACCCCAAATGTATGACCATCTAATCTTTGATAAGGGAGCAAGAAATGTGAAATTGAGCAAGGAAAGCCTCTTTAACAAATGGTGCTAGCACAACTAGACAACCACATGCAAAAGAATGGGCTTAGACCTCGTCTTTTTCTCCTATTCTTAGACCAATAACTTAATTAACATATTAATTAACATCTTAAT
>JASTTN010002232.1:22057-42795 GCA_030324115.1 Sorex maritimensis
CTGTGCTATCACTCCAGCCCTTTAATTCTACTTCTTAATATTAGTCCCCCCTTGATGGTTCACTGCCTCATCATGGCAAGTGGTGGCAATGGTGCCAACTGGTGAAGAGCGAACCAAACTGCCACCCACACTGCAGAGCCTGGCAAGCTACCTTTGGCATATTCAACATGCTAAAAACAGTAACAAAAATGGGCCTCATTCCTCTGACACTGGAAGAGCACACAATATGGCAGCTTTGAGAAGGACAAGCAAGGAGAGGCTTCTAAAATCTCAGGGCGAAACTAGGCTGCCAAAACGAAGAAGTACTAAAATAACTGTCTGTATTTTAATGCATGAACGCTGGCATTGGAAGCATCCATCGAGGACCCAATGGTGCAAGCACATAAGATCAATTAAGACGTGATTGCATTGACCGAGACAAGAAGGCATCGATCACATTACACCGTTTTGAACACTGGAGAACTGTGGCTTAGAACATGCGACAGTAGATGCATCTGTGGTGTCGGTGTCCTTGTCAACACGAACTCAGCCATGAGCATTGATACGTTCAAATGCCTAACAACTCTGAACAGATGCTTATGTTTGAATAGATGTGGCTCATTGCCAGCAGTTTCTATTTTCCTCGTCTACCCACCAACATCCAACTACGGTGGAGAAGAAATTGAGAAATTCTACATTGGGCTGGAGAATTTCAATAAGAATGTCACACATTCTACAAGGTCATTGCCAGTAATTTTAATGCCAAGATAGGACCGAGAATATGGCCCAAAGAACTCCACATCGGTACCCATGGCCTAAAATGAAATGAATAGGGTGACAGACTGTCTGAGCTCATTATGTGGAGAAAGACCATTCATGGTAACTCGCAGTTCCAGAAGGCAGAAACTAAACATTGGACATGGGGGTCTCCCGGTGGACAGTTCCACAATGAAATTGACCACATCATATTTAATTGACGGTTTTTCCTGATGAATGTCTCTCTTGTCCCAAAATTCCAAACAGGATCAGACCACCATCTCCTTTGTGAAAAATTCTACTTCATGGAGTGGGGAGAAAGGGCTGCAAAGTTTAAGAAAAGAACTCCCAGAACAACCACCAACTGGGGACTCTTTGGCATGATTGTGGCAATATGGGAAGATGCCATCATTGACAACATTGATGAGAAATACGATCGACTGGTTTAGCACCTGCATGATTGTGTCAGGAACACTGAGAGAAAGCTACAAAAAGATGCTTGTCTTTGGAAACTCTCAAATTCATTCGCCACGTGATTTGGTGCAAGCCTCAGGAAATCACAAGCTAATGTTCAAGCTCGCAAAGCTGTGCAGAAAAGTGGTAAAGGAAGACCTCAAAGAAAGAACAGCAACAGTATTGGCCTATGAGGCAGAAGTCAGGAAAAAGTATCTGCCGCAATGCCCACCTGTCCTTCACCAAACATAAGACCAAGATGACTGCCCTCTGATGTCCTGATGGATCTATCTTATCTTTGAGAATGGCCATAGAAAAGGTTATTCATTAGTTCGATTCAGATCTCTTCGATAGCCACATCCACACGCCCACATACCAAATTCTGCAGGGTGGATATGTCATTCCCAGCGTTCTCCCTTCCAAAATCTGACATGCCATTTTGTCGGTAAAGATGGGTTCAGCACCTGGTCCAGACAAGTTCAGAGCAGAACACTGAAGAATCTGCCGCCAGTACTCATCAATACAGTAACTTGGCTCTCCACACGCTACCTGTCTGAATGCAAGTTTCCATCCCAGTGCAAAAGCAGTAGGACCGTTCTGTTGTATAAGAAGGGAGACATTCATGACATCAGCAACTGTGACTCTATCTGCCTGTTGTCCTGTGTCTACAAGCTGTTCACGCAAGTCATCCTGAATAGGATTGGCAGAACACTAGGCGAAGGACAACCATGTGAGCAAGCCAGGTTCTGAAAAGGATTCAGCACTATCGACCATATCCACTCAGTGACCAAGCTCATTGAGGTTTCTCGAGAGTTCAGGATGCCGCTCTGTCTAATGTTCATTGATTTAAAGAAGGCCTTTGATTCAGTTGAGACTGAAGTGGTCATCGAAACCCTAGCTAAACAGGGCGTTCAAACTCAGTATATCAGGATCCACCGTGAGCTCTATTATAGATTCACCATCAGGATCTCACCATTCTACAAAGAATTGATCATTGATGTAAAGAGACGGGTTCAGCAGGGCGATACCATTTCACCAAAACTCTTCAGTTCCACCCTCAAGAACATCATGCAACTTCTGGAATAGGAAGGAACGGGAGTGAAGATAGATGGTCGGCAACTACACCATCTCTGCTTTGCTGATGATATCGTTCTAATAACACCAGACAATAGCCAAGAGGCACAAATGCTGGCCGACTTCAACTATGAGTGTGGAAAGGTTGGACTGCAGCTGAATCTCATGAAGACAATGTTCATGAGAAACAGACTAGTACCTGATGTTCCATTTGCTCTCAATGGACGAACATCTCCGAATGCAGCAATTATGTGTACCTGGGTCAATAACTCAACATGACGAATGACCTGGCACCTGAACTGCACAGGAGAAAGAGAGCAGTGTGGAATGCATTCAAGAGTGTTGAAGAAGTTGTTGAGAGGACAACCTCTGGCTCTGGGCATATCTTTTTGACTCCACTGTTCTTCCTACCCTAACATACGCCTCAGAGACTGGGCCCTATGAAAACAGGATAAGAATGCTATTAGGTCTCCCAAACAGAAATTGAAAGATCTATGCTTGGAGTATCACGTTTTACTCAAGTGAAAGAAGGAATCCAGACCTGTCTTGTTTGCCAAGGCATCGAAATCAGATATGCCGGTCATGTATTGCGATTTGGAGATGACTGCTGGACTAGACCTGTTACTGACTGAATTCCATGAGACTTCAAAAGAATCCATGGCTGCCCACACCTACAGATGGTCAGACTTCTTTGTCAAGACCCTGAATGAATGGTTTGAGGCTCTTTGTGTTCCTGGAGGAAGCAGACGCCTTTGTGCTACGCTAGCATGCGACAGGGACGAATGGAGACATTTCTGGCGCCCGCTCGAGCAAATGGATGAGCAATAGGATGACAAGTGATGCAAGTGAATATTAGTCATTTTGTATGGACACAGTAAGAGATACATTAAGCTTGTAGGATGGCTCTCCTGGGGACATCTGGCTATAGATCCCAGACTACAGTGCTCAGGCCAGAATACTCTTTCCTAAACTTAGCAGGGTCCTAATCTAGTTGCTACTTTTTAGATCACGACAGAATTTTCCATAACCATGCTCTTAACTTATAATTAAGTAGTATGGCACTTTGTACTGGCCCATTTCAATACTAGGGTAGCTCACATCTTGCCCTGGATCCATCCAGTCTCTCATTAGGAACCTGCTTTGGGGCTGCTTGGAAATAAGGGCAACTGAGGCTTAAGTCAAGAAAACAGATGCCCGGGATTGAATATCATTTGGAGTCAATTAACTCCCAAGTTAGAAAACCATAGCATTAGCTGTCTTCCTGTTCTATACAAAAAGGACATTGCTCTGAAATAACTATGCAAAGGACTTAAGGAGAAGAGAAAAGGAATATTTTCAAGGTAACGAGCCTGATTCGGAGATAAAGATGATTGACCAGTTGGGGAAGCAGAACATCAAGAAAGAGGTTACAAATAAACACAGAGGAATGGAAGCACTGTGATGGGAGCAACCCAATAAACCTAAGCTCCCTGTGGCAAAGCAGAAAAGACAAACCAATGTTATCTTACAGTGGATCAACTTCAGTCTCCCTTCACCCCTCCTGAGACACTGGTACTTGGGGATTTGAATCTAAATCCACCCCCCCTCCCATCACATGGTGACACCACTGAGGCAGCACTCATGTTTGGGTGACCTTCTAAAGTCACCTGTTAAACATCACAAATGTACAATTAAATTCTCTTCACTTTTAATTTTTCTTTTCCTTTTTTTGGTCACACCCAATGATGCACAGGGCTTACTCCTGACTGCACACTCAGGAATTACTCCTGACTATGCTCAGGGGACCACATGAGATGCTGGGAATCGAACCCGAGTTGGTTGCATGCAAGGCAAATGCCCTACCCACTGTGCTATCTCTCCAGCCCCAAATCCTCTTCACTTCTAAAATAGAAACAGTTTTATAGATTCAATGTCAATAAATAAAGATCAACTGTGAACGTATATTTCTTATTAGAATCACATTATCAGCCAAGTACGGCATGACTAAATTGAGATAAAATTGATGAGTATCTAATAATTATGAAAATCTGTTATTATTCAATTCAGACAATATGTGTTTTCTTCAGTTTTTCTGGTCACACCTGGTACTCTCTGTTTTTACTTCCTGTCTGTGTCCTGGTTCCCCCGGTAGTGCTTAGGGTTTCAGCTAGTAGTACTGGGAAATGAACTTGGAACACATAGGAGCTAGGAAATGTTCCCATCACTGTGCATCTTCCATTCACTCCAGGTCCTTCCTGAGCTCGTTGTCCAGCCTCCCTGGAAATTGGTGGAGTTTTGGTGGAGCATGGGGAGACAGCACAGGTGAGGGCAGGGCTGTGAGGATTCTCTGGTAATAGGCCTGCAACTGTGCTGGGACAGGACACCCGGGACAGAGCTTCGAGAGCCATGTGCTTTGTACACTAGAGAGTCTAACAATCATATTAGTGTTACACCCCGTTTTAGAGAAACTTCAATAATATTGAATTGGTAAAGAGAACTTCAACCACATAATGTGCACTGTTGGACAAAACAAGGATGAAAAATTGTCCCCAAGACTCAAGGGTCCCATGTGTGCCCACTCTTTATCTAGGTTTGTCTCTAATTCCTTACTAGTCACTGGACTTTTCAAGCAACCACATGGACAGTCTCCATTATAAGGTCTGAGGAAGTTGCCTTCCCCCTGAGCTGTGTAAAAGAAATTGTTTTCTCCCATTTGATCACGTGAGTGTAAACATATGTTGGACCAAACACGTCTGCTCAGGATGTAATGTGATTGTTTCTTTTGTTTTCTTTTTATTTTTAAACAAAATGCCATTATTCATCTTGTCTGCTCTTAAATATGTGCTGGGATGTAGTTTTGAGGTATGTATCTAATAGGAGTCTTGGGGTTCTTGGTGGAGGTTAGATGCCCTGACCCACAGTGCAGTGATGGTGAGACAAGTAATGCTTCTTGTCTGTCTCTCCTATTTGCCTCCGAGGGCTCTCACTGAGCTCAGGAGAACTTGGTGCCACATTACAGCTACCGTGGACGTGAAGGGCAGACTCACCCACCTCCACTCCTCATACTGTCCTCCATATTTGTGCATCTATGTTTATTTCAGTCAATTTTTTGTACTCCGGGGTAAATTGATTACTTTTGACTTTTAATACTGAATTATTTTTTAAATCAAATTTACGACCATAGTTTTGGTCCCTTGTAGTCTTGACACTCTGATATTTCATAGAAATAGGAGGTAAATTAAGTGACACAGTTTGTGTCTAGGCTCTATTTGTTTGGGGGCTGGGATTGGGCCACACCTGGCACTGTGCAGGACTTGTGTACTTGTACCCTTGTCGAATGTGTGAGTCTGAGCACAAAGACCAGGCTCCCTGTCCAATAGATTGTGTGCTGAGGGTCCTCCATGAGCTCTTCCCATGCTCCTGACAGGGTCAGGATTCCCCAGTGATGACCCCAGTGCAGGGTCCTGAGGTTCATGCTAGTCTATGGACCCTGAGTTATAAACAGGACAGAGCAGGATCAGGTGTTGTTACCAGGGCAACTACACCAGGCAGGTCACCGGGAAGAGGCTCTTCCTTGTCCTAATTAAGTCCATCATCAGTGACAATGACCGTTTTCACAACTACCTTAAATAGTTAAGGGTAAATGTACTTCAGAGGCAGGGATTTTCATCCAAGATAATTGTGAAAAAAAAATATTGTAATGTTTGACTGACTTTGGGTGGAACCCAGCTCTGTCAGAATTCAGTGTAACAATTAACCTGGCAGTTAAAACCCAAAATTTGCGCAGATAGTGGGAAAACAGGAGCCACCACACAGGGACATGGGACTGCAGAGCCTGTTTACAGGGTAGAGCCCCTGGTGGGGGGGGGGGTTGGGGTTTGGCATCAGGGGACCGAAAAAAAAGGGACTTTCCTCCCACCTACCGTTTTCCCCTCAGCAACTCCTGTTTCCTGAGAGCTCCTCAGCATGTTTCCTGTGCTAGAGGAAGAGGCCCGGCCCTGACAGGGCCCCAGGGATAGGCCTGAGTGCTCTGAGATACAGTCAGCACCTCCTCCCAGGGAGCCCTAACACCAGCCTCCCTGGGGACACTGCTTTCTCTACAGAGGCTCCCCCATGCAAATTTGCACTCCGGACCTAGGGTTAAAACCGAGTTCACACTCACCCCAACTCGGGCTCCCTCTTCTTCTGACACCGTGTCTGAGATCATGGACCTTGTGGGCAGGAACGTGCATCAGCGCTGGTTCCTCCTCCTTCTGGTGGCAGCTCCCAGATGTGAGTATCCCCTGGACAGAGTTTCCAAGGTGGGCATGGGGCCTCTGAGCCCGTGTCTCACTATGTGTCTCTGTCCCCAGGTGTCCTGTCCCAGGTACAGCTGCAGGACTCGAGACATATCCTGGTGTCACCCTCGCAGACGCTGTCCCTCACCTGCTCAGTCTCTGGATTCTCTCTAACTGAATATAATATGCACTGGGCCCTACAAGCCTCTGGAAAGGGGCTCGATTGGATTGTTGTTTTATGGGGTAGTGGAATCACTTGTATGACTTGTCATCCCGTTGATCCTCGATTTGCTCGAGTGGGCACCAGTAATGTATTCATTTGCCCCTGTCGCGTGCTAGTGTAGCCCAATGATATCTGCTCACTCCAGGAACAATAAGAGCTGTCAATCGTTCATTCAGGGTTTTGACGAAGAAGTCTGACTATCTCCTTGGTGGGGGGCCATGCGGTCTTTTGACGTCCCGTGTAATCCTGCGGTAACAGCTCTAGTCCAGTGATTGTCTCTTAATCACATTACGGTAGTTTGTGGAAACACAAACTATAACCCAAGTCTTCAGTCCTGAGTCAGCATCTCCAGGGACACCTCCAAGAACCAAGTTTACCTAAAACTGAGCAATTCAGTACTGAGGACTCAGCCATGTATTATTGTGCAAGACACACAGTGAGGGCAAGTCCCTGTGAGCCCAGACACAAACCTGCTGAGGGAGACAGGGGCTTAGGGGTTCGTGTGACCACCAGGGAGCACACTTCTCTGGGAACTCCAGATCTGTGCTTCAGTAGCAAGTGGGGAGGTGCCTACAAGGGGGTACATTCTTTTCTTTCTTCTTTATTGTTTTTTAAATTTTTATTTTTATGATGTTTTTATTGGACCACTATGAGATAGATCTTTACAAACATGTTCATAATTAGGTTTCAGTAATACCGTGTTCTAACACTCATCTATCCACCAGTGTACATTTTCAATTTCCCTCCCATCACTACCCACATCCCATGCCAGCCTCCCACACTCTGCCCGCCTGCCTCTATAGCAGAACTTTTCTTCTCTCTTTCTCTGTCTCTGTCTCATTCTCTTTCAATTTCTATCTCTCTCTCTTTCTGTGTATCTCTCTTGGCATTATGGTTTTCAGTACAGATACTGAATGTTTTTCATTCTTTTACAACTCATATTTCCCTCTTTTTGGGGAATCATTTTTTTCTTTCTAATGAAATATGTTAAACAAATTAAATAAACCAAGTATCTAAATTTTAGTTATTACTTTCTCTTCTAGTAAAAATTGATTATTCCACCTCATGTTCAAATTCATTTAGAGACTGTTATATTCCATTAGGTAAGATGTGGTCAATGTTTCTTCAATAAAAATTATTCCTTTCGAGGAAAAGGAGAGATTTCTCCCATTAACTTCTTTATTGACATTTAGGGAACACAAGACACTAGTCTGAGTGTTGATGCTGGTTGTCCCAAACTCCCAGCGCTTCTCCCAGCACCAAATCCCCACAGACTCCCACACTCTGCTGTGCCCCGTGCTCAGCCTCTTCTTCCCAGTGATCAAATCCCCCACTTGACTCCTCTCAGGAATCCCAGAGTGTGGTTAGGATGCAGGGGCTGCTATCATTGGATCCTGTCCATCCTGACATTCTTCTCTGTGTACCAGAGATGAATGAGATTTTCTTAATTTATCCTCCCTTGGATTTACATCATTTAATCTGTTATTTTTCACTTCTGTCCATATTGCAGCAAGCAGTGATATTTTATGTTCTTCTAGCCGTATAGTAGCCATTGTGTATATACACCCCAACTTCCTACCCATGAAACTGTCATTAAGCATTTGGATTATTTCCAGGTCCTTGGTAATATATCAAATGTTGCAATGAAACTATGTTCATATTTGTCTTCTCAAATTGATATTTTAAAATTTGGGCAATGTAGCAAAACTAGAATCACGGGTTATATGTAAGCTCTTTGTTGATTGAATATTCTTTCGGTCGGAGGCACAGAGGTAAAAGACACAAGAGGAATATAGAGAGCACAAAGGGTCGAAGTGTCGATCTGGCTTGAGATGAAGAGCAACTGCCAGAGGCCTCCTCTTATTGTATTTTTTATCAGTTACATCCCAATGACTGCATCACAGAGAAAGAATCACTAACGAGAGCATAGTTATAGGATAAGCATTCATCAAAAGAACATCAGGGTACACATTGTCTTGTCAAAGCTATGTTGTCAAAGCTATGTTGTAAGGATTAACACTTCAGAGGACGATATGGACCTGGACACATAGGTTCCACAAATTATGCCCCCCACATTTTTGTGGTCGGTTACACATAGGGCAAAGACAAGGCTCATACTGACACTTGAAGGTCAAACCAGATTAAGAGAGGGGAAAACTGCTGCTTTTTACTGCCAAGATAATGTATGAGCAGGCGTGCTTATGAGAGCATGTTATATTTTCTGAGCTCTTCCAGACTCACAAGCTTTCAGTTGCCCGCTTAACTCAAAGTGGGACCTTGCTTCTGCATCCTGCTTACAGGGCAGCGTCCTTAATGACCTGGTTTAGCACCAGCAACTCTATTCTCACTTTTTACAGAAATCGCCTAGCCTTTTGCATAGATACTAAACCGGTCAAAATTCCGAAGGGTTAGAAACACAAGCAGTTAATCTAGTACAGGTGATCAGGGAGTCAGCCCAAGGTAATAGCTCTGAGTGGCCTGTCCAGGATCTTGGCAGAGATGAGTAGGTCATAGGTCATAGAACTGACCAGAAGGACCAGAAGGCCCCAAATAACTGGTATCTAGCTGGAAAGGCCCCAAATAATCAGTATCTAGAAGGACAACAATACAGTTACAAGATTAATTAGTGGATGAATAAATCTCTCTACTGGACTGAAACAGAATGTGTCCCCAAGAGATTCCCAGAAATAAGGCCATGTCACTCCCGTGTAGCTCATACTTTCCATCTACAGCTGCTGTTTACAGCAGCTGAATGCAGAGCCGACACCAGGACACACAGCGTCCCCAGAGACTGGCAAACTCTCACACAGTCCACCAGCAGAATCTGTCCCCACACTCCCTGCCCACTGCAGTACCAAGGTGGAATTGACGCAGACCCGCATTGGAGCCTTTTCCAGCCCTTGCTCCCCTGCCAGATCACTGTCCCTTCACCTGGGAAAGCCAGGGGAACCACCTCAGTACATGGCACCCCAAAACGTTCCTCCTTGGCACCCCGAAGTGTCTCATCAAGGACTTGAGACAAGCTGTGTCTGCCCAGAGGCCACCTTGACAAAAGGTATCTGATATCAGCTTCCGTCAGACCTAGGGCTCAGCGCCCCCACACGGGGTTGCACACAAGCGCCCCCCAACAACATCTCCAGGGCTGCAGAGCCCAAACTCATGGAGTCACACGGCCCAGCACAGCTTGCACCCACCTGCCAGAGTATTTTTTTTTTTTTGCTTTTTTTGGGTCACACCCGGCAATACCCAGGGGTTACTCCTGGCTCTGCACTCAGGAATTACTCCTGGCAGTGCTTGGGGGACTATATGGAATGCTGGGAATCAAACCCGGGTCGCCCGCGTGCAAGGCAAACACCCTACCCGCTGTGCTATTACTCCAGCCCCCGCACAGTTTCCTAGTGTTGTTAGTCACCTCAGGGAGATGTGGGTCTGTGTGGGGAACAAAGGGTTAAGTCGGGAGGACTAAGGACACTTTCTAGGGGGTGAGCCAGCACCAATGCAGAAAGCTGTTGAGGAGGGTGGGGGCACCTGTAAAGGCTTTATCTCTCCTCTGTCCCCGAGGAAACACCCCTGAGATAAACCCACTTTAGAGATGCTGCCCCTCAGTCCTGCAGTGCAGAGACCCTTTGACAGGGAACAGCTTCCCTGGGCAGGTTAGCAGGTGAATGTCTGTAGTCGCCGCCCCTGCGCTTCTGATGACCGTTGGTGTAGAGCAGTGAGAAGGGGCGAGTCAGGACTCTCAGTCCACGGTCCTGTGAGCCCCTGGCCCCGTGCTTCTCTCCCGGGTGTCTGTCTTGTTTCCTTAGTCCTGGCGGTGACCCTGCTTCAGCTCCAATCCCCTGGGGTCAGTCCCCGGCAGGTGTGTGCTGACCCTCTGTGGCGCCTGCTGACCACGTCCCATTCTCTGCCCACCATTGAGATGAAGCTCAGTTCCTCACTGCAGTTGCCTGTCCTGCTCCAGACCTTCTACGGGACCCTCTCCTGTCCTGGGACCTGACCCCACTGTCCCTCCACAGTGTTCCGTGTGCCCTGAACTGCAAGAACAATATTCTTTGCTCAGGGGGAGAGAAGGGGAGGGACGACAAGCCCAGGTTGGGGTGTGGGTTGTGACTGTGATTAGGATATCAGCTCATCATTCCTTGACTCCACATGTGTCCCTGAGTCCCGTGGGCCCTTGCCCCCGTTGCTTCTCATCTGTTCTTCTCCCCTCCTCCTTGACTCTGTTTCTTTCCTTCTCCTCCCTAAACACTGTGTCTAGGGTGATCTAGGCATCCATCATTTATACCATTGCATTTCCTCATCCAGTTGCTACAAATGCCTTATACGTAATATCACCGTATGTCTGTACTTCTGGCTAACATCTTTTATTTTTTCTTTTGGTGTCACACCTGGAAATGCACAAGGGTTACTCCTTGCTCATGCAATCAGGAATTGCTCCTGGTGGTGCTCAAGTATCCATTTGGAATACTGGGAATCAAACCAGGGTAGACCACGTGCAAGGCAAATGTCCTACCCGCCATACTATTGCTCCAGCCCCTGGATAGCATCCTTTAACATGATATCTTCCAGTTCCATCCATGTTGCAGGAAATTGAATATGATCTTCATTTCTTACAAAAAATTTAGTACCACTGTTTTATCAGTGTCTAATAATGAGAAAATACGAAATGAATGATGTAGATTTTCATTAATTTCTAATTTTTTTCTTTCAGTATCTGTGATATATTACTAATTATAATCCAGAATATTTTATTCACAATAAAAATATTATAATATATTTTATTTAATGTACATCTGAAGGTATAAAACACCAATAAAATGAATCAAGAATTAGTGAGGAAAAATATATATCTATTTTAATGACATGAAAATAAAGCAAAGAGGTTAATAAAATCTTGAGTTAAAGTTGGTGTAGGAAACACGTTTTCACAGAGTTAAGAAGCGCCCATTGGTCTGTGGGTTTAGCTCTAGGAAAGGGTCCCGTCCGTGCTCTCGTCCACTCTGCCGTCCTTCCCGAGGCCCGAGTGCCCTGGAGACTGCTGCCTGTGGTGGACACAGAGACAGCGCAGGCGGATCAGCCTGAGAGGAGTCACGTCCTGGGCTCGCAGGTACCTGGGACAGACCCGGGTAAGTGGCCACCAAGAGTGAGAGGTTCTATATCAGGAAATCTGTTACCCCTATCAGAGATACCTGGTGCAGAAGGGGACAGTGGTTGGCCCTCGCCCCACACGCAGCCCACACGGATTGACACCCAGCACCCAGGGCGGCCCTGAGCCCCAGTAGGGTCCTGAGGGCAGGGCCCGGAATGACCCCGAGCCCTGCCGGGTGACCCTGAACTCAGAGGAAACCCGGAAAGTCAGAATTCTGTGCAGACGGGCAGTGCGGTCTCAGGAGCGCTGGGAAGAGAAACTGAGTCACACCCAGACCTGAGCCCGGCCAGGGTCCCTAAGGGACACTCGGGGGATAGACACGTGGCTTGGCTGCGGGTGCCTGGGGAGCAGCTGGGTCAGTCAGAGCCGGACACGGTGGACAGGGACGTTCTGACCAGGTGCCTCCTGCCCGCAGAGGGACGGTCCGGCCTCGGGTGACCCACGGGGAGGCCCAAGTCGGCGACCCCCGAGGATCCGGCCTGTCCCCGGAGACCCTCAGGCCCTCCAGGCCCCTCCCTCGACCCTCGGCCCCAGCAGCAGGAGCCGGAAGCAGCTGCCCACAGGCTGGACACGGCCGGAGGGGCCTCCGCGGGCGTCGGCCAGTCGCCTCCTGGGGGGGAGTGAGAGAGAGAGAGCAATAGAGGGAGGAAGAGAGAGAAGGAGAGAGAGGGAGACAGATAGGGAGAGAGGGAGAGAGGAGAGAGAAAGGCAGAGAGAGGGAGGGGGGGGGAGAAAGAGAGGGGGAGAGAGAGGGAGAGGGAGAGAGACAGAACCGGTACAGGATCCTAGGGATCAACATAGGAGAAGGATGGCTCATGTGATGATGACCAGCTTCTGTGTTTGGACTGTCCTTCCTGTCACAATCGTTTTCCCTCTCTCTCTGTCTCTGCCTCTCTCTCCACTGTTCTCTCTCTCCCTCTCTCTCCCTCCCTCTCTCTCTCTCTCTCTCTCTCTCTCTCTCTCCTTTCTTGCATCTTTCAGTAAATTTCTTTGAATAATACTATTTTGTTTCTTTCTCCATCTCCCTTTTCTTAGTATTCACAGAGAGACAGAAAGTGAATCTCTGAGTTTTGCTGGTTCAGGTTCTCACATATCCTGAGTGAAAAGATGTTTCCAGACTTCTAACATGTCTGACTGGAAATCAGAACTCAAGGATTTTCCCATTTGGAGAAGCCCATGTGCTCTCCTGAACACAGCTATCTCTTTCTCTCCCATTGCATTTCTCTAAGTAAATTTCTTTAAATAATACTATTGTGTATCATTGAAAAAGTGAGAGTTCAAACCATGTGCCATAAAACTTTATTAATTGTATATCCTATTAATTTCTAATTACTTATATTTGTCCTAGAAATACTGTTATATAATAAACTTGTTGGCGGCTGTGTCAGACTCATATTTGGTTTTTGAAAAACTATTTAATAATTTAACAAATGTAATAATATATTTCTGTTTATAATAAAGTCTTTACTTAATGATTTAAATCCTCTTTTAGTTTAATAGATTTTACTATTATTATGTGAGTGAATAAGTATTTATTGTATCACTTTTACATAATCTCAGCAAAGAACACTCAGTGTCAGCATTTAATTATATATATATATATATTCACTTTATTTGCCCACATTATCCTGCAATGCATGTCCTTGAGCCATTCCTGAGCACAGAGCCAGGAGTAAGTCCTCAGAACTGCCAGGTGTGGCTCAAAACCAAAAGAAAAGGACCATAAAAGAATATGACTCGTGAACAAGGCTTCTGAAGTGAAGTCCCAGGATTGAATCCTGCATTAGAGACACCAAGAGGTTAAAGCCCCTGAGAGCCCCAAGGCTCACCCTGCATGGTGGGGACCGGGCTGCAGGGGGCGCCAAGCACCAAGAGCACAGATTTTTAGGCTAGAAGGGTGCAGAGATGGGAGATATGGGTGCAGAGATGCAGAAATCTACTCAGGAACGTGATTTCCTTCTTCAATATAACGAAATTTTGCTTACTCAAAAAAAAGAAAGAAAAAAAAGAAAACCAAAATTAATATAAGTATAAGACACTGGAGCAATAGCAAAGCTGGTAGGGCGTTTACCCTGCACGTGGCCAACCCGGGTTTGATTTCTCTGTCCCTCTCGGAGAGCCCTGCAAAATACTGAGAGTATCTTGCCCCCAAGGCAGAGCCTGACAAGGTACCTGTGGCATATTCAATATGCCAAAAACAGTAACAAGTCTCACAATGGAGACGTCGAGCAAATCGATAAACAATGGGACAATAGTGCTACAGTGCTACTTATCATTTTGTGGAGGAACATTTATTAATTAATAATGCAGTGAATCCTGTATGCAGGTGGTGTTTCTGGACTTCTTAATATCTCCAATGGAAACCACTGAAGCATTAGGATGGCTTTTTAGTCTCTGTAGTATCCCTTGGGGAGTTACAGGATCCCAGAAACAACCTCAGAGCCCAGGTGTGTCCAAATGTCTCCAGGCCATACAGATGTGGGAGCCCTGACGGGAGGTCCTGAAAGGGCTTGGCCCTCCGGATGGGGAGCTCTGTCCATACAGAGTCCTGGCACAGGGCAGGTCTCATCTCCTCAAACAAGGATCAGACCGTGGACCTCTTCTCTTCCCTTGAAGATGAATCTGGTGGCTTCCAGCAGCCACTTCTCAGGTGGAACCAGGCCTTTAACTATGAATTCTGCCTCCTCATGAATATGCAAATTACACGAGGGACACTGAGTTAAATACAGATGTGTCTGTGTCCTGACAACCTCACACATCAGGCACACCCACACCTTCAGAGGCCCCTGAGTGATGGTCCCCACCATGGACTGGACCTGGAGAATTCTCTTGCTGGTGGCAGTGGCTGCAGGTAAGCGTCCCCATTCCTTGGGCTGAGGGAACGGGGCCAGCCAAGTGGAGTCCACCCACTCCTGTCTGCTGTCCACAGGTGTGAACTCCCAGGTACAGCTGGTGCAGTCAGGGGCTGAGGTGGGAAAACCTGGGACATCAGTGAAGATCTCCTGCAAGGCGTCCGGATACACCTTCACCAGCTACTATATGCACTGGGTGCGGCAGGCCCCAGCACAAGGGCTCGAGTGGATGGGAAGGATAGACCCTGGTAATGGTGCTACAATCTACGCACAGAAGTTCCAGGGCAGACTCACACTCACTGCAGACAAGTCCAAGGACACAGCCTACATGGAACTGAGCAGTCTGAGCACTGAGGACACGGCCGTGTATTACTGTGCGAGATACACAGTGTGACAACCACATCCTGAGTGTGTCAGAAGTCTGAGGGGGAGGCAGCTGTGCCGGGTGAGGAGATGACAGGGACGCTGATCCTCCTGACTTCCTCCTCAGAGAGTCAGGGTCTGAGACACAGAATGGGGCTCACAGCGTCAGGCTTCAATTTAGGGAAAGACTCAGGATGTCTCTCTGTCCTTCATTAATAGCCAAGATGGCTATTAATAGGAAGATGGCTACTCTCAGAACACCTGGAGTCACTCATCGATTCCTGTTGAATTTTGCACTTCCCAGACCCTCACAGAAGAACCACTTGTAAGTATTTGGCGGGCTTTGCAAGTTCTTGGGATGTTTCCTCTAGGATAATCACTCATGTTTCCTGTATGGCTGAGCTCCTAGTGTTTCACAGTTAGCACAGGTGTTATCACATGTTAGTGTGTGCTGGGACCATTGCAGGTTTGGGACAAGAGCTCAAGACCCAGGAAATTCCTTGATTATTCTACATTGTTTTTGGCAAATAGACCGTTTTCTTTATTAGGTCTAAATAGAGAGAAATCGATGCTGAGCTTCATTTCCACATCTCAGCATCACACACGTGGGTGGCACTCAGCAGGACACGGGGACAAAGGACACCAGCTGTGGTGGAAGAGTGACCCAGGTGCATCGGTGTCTGTGCCTGTCTACACCTCATTTCCTGACCTCCTTCCTGTGATTTGTGCCTGAAAAAACAGACGTTCCTGGAATGAATGTGTAAAACTAGAAAACATCCCAGCATCCAAATATGCAGATATTCACCTGCTGTGGGACAGAAGGAAATCCTTTTCTCTGAGATGAAATCCAGGTGCTGGGAGACCCCTTCTGAGAGGCTGTGGGCCCTGCCCTGTGTGCATATTTGTATCTCTTTACCCCTAAGCCGGAATCCCTCCACTGGACATGGAGAGTGGAGAAGATGAAACCACGGTCATGGTCACAGTTAGAAGTCCAGGATCACATGGGGTTCTGTAATGAGACCTCATCCTTATGCTGTCCCAATCCTTGCTGTGACATTCCTCTGTGACCATGATGCAGTAGAGTGAACCCTACATGCCTCTCCCTCTGTCCCTGTGACCCCTGACCTTGAAGTATCATGCCCATGCTGAGGAGATGCTTCACTCGGAAAGTGCAGAAACACCAGGAAATGTGTGCGGAGGGGCTGATCCCCGAGCCACAGCAGAAGCTGGTTCCTGAGCAAGGTTCAGGGGATCCTGTTGGCAATGCCAGAACTCAGTCTTTCCAGCTGAGAGGAGGTGGCATCTTAATTCACCTGCCGTAAAATTTCTAGAAAATAAATACCGTTTATTGAGCCAGATTTGGAAGTTTTTTGAGATGCAAAATAATTAACAAAACAATTTCATTTGGTATCTGCTGGTAGAGAGGACAGACACCTAGGGAGAAATACATGGACAGTTACCATGAACTTAGCCTAGTTTAAAGAACGCAGAGAAAATAGTTTGACATAACATAGAAATTGAAATGTGATAATTGGTTGGAGCGACAGCACAGCGGGTAGGGCATTTGCCTTGCACACAGCAGAACCGGGTTTGATTCCTCCGTCCCACTCGGAGAGCCCGGTAAAAGCTACCGAGAGGATCCCGCCCTCATGGCAGAGCCTGGCAAGCTACCTGTGGCCTATTCGATATGCCAAAAACAGTAACAACCAGTCTCAAAATGGAGACATTCCTGGTGCCCGCTCAAGCAAATCGATGAAGAACAGGACGACAGAGCTACAGTGCTACAGATGATTGGTACTTGGGGAGATATGCAGATCTCCTAGTAGTGTCCAAGGAGTGTCCATACAGACATGATTGAGGTCACGGGAAAGGCTGCCACATGCGAGTTTGCCCACAGTCTTCCTGGACACCTGGGGGCAGCAGAAGAAGTAGTATGAGTTTTTCTTATTATGCTGTGTAAGAAATCACGCAACCCGGATATTCTTCTGGCAGCGATTTATTCAGAGATCTTCTCAAGCAAAACGGGAAAGAAGAGGAACGAGGGACGAACGGGGAGGAATCCCACCTAGCTAGGCAGCTTCCCTCCTTATCTACCCCTAGCTGCCTGCTTACGCCCAAGTGTCTGAAGCTGATAAACTAGTTACAGCTCGTGGCATGACAAGACATCCTGATTCCTTATCAGGCGTTATTTGCAAAGCATCGTGTAATTAACAAGAAACAGGTGTCCACGAAGCACGGTCCCGTGGCGGCTCTCCACATGCTGCCTAAACATCTCAACTTTTCCCATTACAGTGTACCCCCAAATTACATTAATTGTGGTGAATTAAGAATTTATGAGGCTCCGCTCCCCTTTTCAGGTTAGTGGAGTGAATGGGCGCCATCCCATCTGCGCCTGCACCTCCCCCGCATCCCGCGCCGGCTTCCTCGGACCCTGGCTCCACCTTTCCTGAGCACCGCCCATCTAGACCCTCATCACCTTCCAGCGCCAACCCACTGCTCCGCTCCCCTTTTCAGGTTAGTGGAGTGAACGGGCGCCATCCCATCTGCGCCTGCACCTCCCCACCCCCTGAGGTCACCCAGCCACATTTTGTTAGTGGGCGTGGCTTCAAAAAGTGGGCGTGGCCTCCTCCTGAGTGGCGCCCGCTAATGCGGCCGCAGTTATTTTTTTTTCAAATACCAAGCAATTATTTGGTACTTTTCAATATTCATCACCTATATCCCTGATTATCATCTTCGAGGGCCTTAAAATCCTTCCTAAATAAGTTCCTAGCTAATTCCAAATTTCAAAAACTACCAATGATTAGAAGCAGCTATTCAAGCCAAACCTAACGGACCTCACTCTCAAAAAGTATTGCTTGAACTTTCACATAAATAATAGAGGAACATCAGAGAGGGACATCTTCTAGAGGGAGTACAGAAGAAATTGATCACCACTGACCAAGCCCATTTAGAATCTTTTTCCACAACCAGAGGTGAACTTTAAGGCCCCTTTGCCATAGTACCACAGCAATATGAAGAAACAGCGCAAATCCCCGCCACAAGGGGAGGACGAAGAAAAGAGTCTTGATGCATCACTAGACCTTACCTACAAACTGGAGCTCTCCGATAAAGAATTCAGAGCTCAAATCCTCAAGATGTTCAATCAACTCAATCGAAAGTTTGACGAGGTGTTTGTTACATTAAAGTCGGACCTCACAGAAATGATACAACAGACAGCTGAGAAATTATGGGAAGAAATGAGAACCGAAAGAAAAAACCTACAGAAGGAAATGTCACAAATCAAGGATTCCGTAGATGAATTTAAAACCTCAGTGGGTGCCCTCAACAATAGAATGACTGCAGCAGAGGACAGAATCAGTGAGCTTGAAGATCAGCTCCAGGAAGCCTATAGGCAACAACAATCAACGGGGAGAGACCTCAAAATAGGTCTAGGGAGAATTAGAGTCCTAGGGGATGAATTCAAGAGGAACAACATTAGAATCATTGGTCTACCGGAAGGACAGGGAACCAACCCCAATGAAAAAGCCACAGTCAAAAAAATCATTGCTGAAAAGTTCCCAGAGCTGGACAATGCAGACATCCAGATTCAAGGAGCCAGAAGGGTACCAGCTAAAAGAGACCCTAACAGAAAAACTCCCAGACATATCATAGTTAGGATGATGGACGTAACAGATAGAGACACATTACTGCAAGCCGCAAGGTTGAAGAAGGAAATCACATACAATGGAGCACCCCTTAGGTTCACAGCAGACCTATCGGAGGAAACCCTTCAAGCTCGAAGGCAGTGGTGGGATATAGTGAAAAAACTCAATGAGATGAATGCTTCACCAAGAATCCTTTATCCGGCCAAACTCTCATTCAAACTCGAAGGAATTATTCACTATTTTGGGTATAAACAACAACTCAGGAACTTCATAGACTCTAAACCAAACCTAAAAGAAGGCCTAAAGGGGCTACTATAATACAAGAAAAACCCCTACAAGCACAACAAATATTTACAGAAAGATGGCACAAAACTCTATGACAATAATCTCTCTCAATGTCAATGGTCTTAATTC
Source organism: Sorex maritimensis (assembly GCA_030324115.1). Lineage (NCBI taxonomy): Eukaryota > Metazoa > Chordata > Mammalia > Eulipotyphla > Soricidae > Sorex > Sorex maritimensis. Next base: position 41,221 of record JASTTN010002232.1, read on the forward strand.
ACCAATTAAGAGACACAGACTGGCAAAATGGATTCAGAGACTCAACCCAACATTCTGCTACCTGCAAGAAACACATCTGAATATCCAGAACAAACACAGACTCAAAGTCAAAGGATGGAAAACAATTCTGAAAGCAAACAACTCCCTCAAAAAAGCTGGGGTGGCTTTACTAGTATCAGACAACATAGACTTCAGGTTGAAAAAGATTAGAAGGGATAGTGAAGGACACTTTTTATTAATCAAGGGATATGTACAGCAGGAAGAAATCACACTCCTAAACGTGTATTCACCCAATGAGGGACCAGCTAAATACCTACAACAGCTGCGAACAGACCTTAAGAAGGACATTGTGGGCAACACGATAGTAGTTGGAGACTTCAACACCGCCCTATCACCTCTGGACAGATCAAGAAGATTAAAACTTACCAAGGAAATAATGGCTTTGAAGGAAGAAATAGAAGAGAGAGGGCTAATAGATCTATACAGAGCTCTATATCCAAAAAAAAAGGGAATACACTTTCTTTTCCAGCGCCCATGGAACATTTTCCAGAATAGACCATGTGCTGGGCCACGCAACATACCTCAACAGAATCAACAAAATAGACGTTGTACCAGCTATTTTTTCAGACCATGATACACTGAAAATAGAAGTTAATCATGGACAGATGCAGAAAAATAAATCAAATACCTGGAAATTAAATAGCTCGATGTTGAAAAATGAGTGGTTCAGGAAGGAAATCAAGGAGGAAATCAAAAGGTACCTAGAAACAAATGAGAATGAAGACACGAGCTACCAGAACCTGTGGGACGCAGCTAAAGCCGTTTTAAGGGGAAAATTTATAGCTCTGCAAGCATATCTCAGGAAGGAAGAAAGGGCCCGCATAAATAACTTGACTTCACAGCTCAAGACCTTAGAAAAGGACCAACAAAAGAAGCCCAAACCAGGCAGAAGGAAAGAGATAATAAAACTTAGAGCAGAAATTAACGACATGGAAACCCAAAAGACAATTCGAAAGATCAATGAAACCAAGAGCTGGTTCTTTGAGAAAATAAATAAGATTGATAAACCACTAGCAAGACTCACAAAGAAAGAGAGAGAGAGAGAGAGAACACTTATAAGTCGAATCAGAAATGAAAAGGGGGACATAGCAACAGAAACCAATGAAATTCAAAAGATCATCAGAGACTACTTTGAAAATCTGTATGCCATGAAACAGTAGAACCTAGAAGAAATGGATAAATTCCTCGACTCCTATAATCTCCCAAGGCTGAACCAAGAAGAGCTGGAGCTCCTGAATAGTCCTATTAACATCAAGGAAATTGAAACGGTAATCAGAAGTCTTCCCAAAAACAAAAGCCCAGGCCCAGACGGATTCACTAGCGAATTCTTCCAAACATTTAAAGAGGACCTATTGCCAGTTCTTCTCAAGCTTTTCTGGGAAATTGAAGAAACAGAAACCCTCCCAAACAGTTTCTATGAGGCTCACATCTCCCTAATACCAAAAACAAACAAAGACACCACAAAAAAAGAAAACTACAGGCCAATATCCCTGATGAACACAGATGTGAAGATTC
>JASTTN010002233.1:3623-19631 GCA_030324115.1 Sorex maritimensis
AGATGAAATAGAGAAGGAATCACTAAGAAAATGATGACTGGGGGAACTCTTTGAGATGGGAGATGCATGCTGAAAGGAGATAATGGACCAAACACGATGACCTCTCAGTGTCTGTGTTGCAAGCCATAATGCCCAAAATTAGACAGAGAGTATGGGGAATATTGTCTGCCATAGAGGCAGGGGTAGGGTGATAAAGGGGGGCTATACCCTAGATATCAGTGGCGGGGAATGTGCACTGGTGGAGGGATGAATATTTGATCATTGTGAGATTGTAACCCAAACATGAAAGCTTGTAACTATCTCATGGTGATTCAATAAAATTTTTTTAAAAAGTAATCTTTGTTGGTCATCTGAATTGCTATGATTTTTGTTGTGAATGACCCTAGTTTAAATTCTATTTGTTTATACAGGTTCTCTTTTTCTTTGTGAGTCTTGCAAGTGGTTCATTAATCTTGTAATTTTTTTCAAAAGACCAGATCTTGGTTTTATTGATCTTTAGGATTGTTTTATTTGGAATCCCTCTCATTGATTTCTGCTCTAAGTTTTTTTTTTATTTTTTTCCTCCTGCATGGATTAGGATCCTTTCATTGGTCCTTTTCTAAGATCTTGAGCTTAGAAATTACTTCTAAGTCAAATTACTTATGTGGACAGGTCCTCCTTCCTGAGAAACTCTTGAAGAGCTATAAGCATTTCCCTTAACACTATTTATCTGTGTTGAACAAGTTCTGATAGCTCATGTCTTCAATCTCATTTGTTTCTAGATATCCTGATTTCTTCCTTGAATTCTTCTCTGACCCACTGAATTGTTTATTTTTCAAGTGTTTGATTTGATTCTCTGTTTCTGTGTATGATTAACTTCTGTCTTCAGTGCAATGTGGTCAGAAAGGACAGCTGATAAAATTTCTATCCTCTTGATTCTACTGAGGTATGTTTTATGTCACAGCACGTGGTCTATCTTGGAAAATGTTCTATATGTACTGAAAAATAACGTGCTTTCTTTTCTTCCTGTATTTTACTGACTGTGTGTTCCACTGTTTCTTTCATATCCTCCTTTAATTTACTGAATGCCTGTTCCACATTTCTCTGTGCTCACTGAGCATCCTCAACCTCATCTCTGAATTCTTTTTCAGAGAAATTGTATCTGTGGGTATTCACAGTTGAAGCTTCAGGCCTCTTTTCTTCATCCACTCCTTGTATGGGATCTGCAGTATTTCTTTATGTTGCTGTGGTAGAATGGAGGTGAATCCCTTCGTTCACTATCAGTGACCCCCGCTCACTGTGAGGGATGATTCTAGATGGGCTCGGTCTAGAATCCCCGTTAAGAATATTTTCTCTTTGATGCTCCTCCATGATTTATGTGAGGCCTCTAGTGCAATTCAGGGGGAGTTCATTTACATTAGGCTTGTTTGGATTTTTTTTGTTCACTGTAATTTTAGTGAATTTTGGAAATATTTTGATTGGGATAGGCTAGTGGGTTGTTGGAGTGTTTGGGATAGTCAGGCTGTCATCATTAGAATTAGGTAATGGAGGTTGAGATGCGAGTCTAAAGCTCTGGGAAAGGGGAAAATAATGACCACAGAGGCCACGCTCCTTGCCACTGCTGTACCTGGGGGCCGCACTTTGCTGTCTGTGCATGGCTAGCAGTTCACTTCTGGCACACTCCTAAGACTTGCATGGATCCCCTTTGGCCTAGGAGTTCAGAGGTTACCTTGGATGAGAAGAGGGTCTTCAGGTTTCCTGGTTCTGATTGCTGGGCAACCCTGGCCAAATTTTAAAGATTCATTATTGTAATTTACTTCAGTATTGATGTAGATATTGTGATTTAGATAACTATATTGAACACATCTATATACTACCACTGTGCCCACACCACAGACCATTGCTTCTGTGACCATATGTTTGCTTTATTCCCTGCAACCAACACTATTAATATCATTCCTAGGCCTAATCATCTATATATTCTCTTCAAAAGCCCAGCTAATCTCTTATTCCTTGGCTTTTTCATATCCAGACAGTTTTTGAAATAAATGCTGGAAGTCAAGTTACAGTTTCTGCAATAGTAGAGTGCCAGTTGTGGATGTATTATTAGTGTTGAGGCAGATGCAGGCTGATAACCCATTTTGGTTGATTTTAATTTTTATTATCTTTAAATCTGTGTCAGATTAAGTTACAACTGATTTGTTTCCTGAAGGCTCTTATATAAATATCTAATTTGGGCTAGTGTGATAGATAGCTCAGTGGGTTGGATACTTATGATATATGTGACTGACATAGATATGATCTCCAGCACTTCTGATACCAGAAGTGATTACTGGATGTAGAGCCAAAAAAAAAAATCTCAGAGAATTACTGGGTGCTGCAGCAAAACAAAAAATAAATACATAAAATGTTTAGTTTCTCAGAGAGATAGTACAGGGGTATTAAAACAGTACCTTTGCATATGGCAAACACTGATTTAATCCCAAACACTTCCAGGAGTGATGCCTGAATACAGATCCAATATCAACCACTGAAAAAAGCCCAGTATGGCTTCCAAATAGAAAAATATGTTTATTATGAGTAGAGACCTAGAGTCCTTAAAGAATAAGTCTATTAGAATATATAAGTGGAATATTCAGGCAGACAAAACTACCATTAGTTAACTTAGAAATAAGCAAGTTATGTTGGTAGAGAAATGAGTAAAGAAAAATATGCTGGGAGGTGAGATAAGAGACTAGTAATAGTTTATACTTCTATTTTGAGTATCTTTCTGCCTGCTGAGAGGAAAACAACCCATGTGCTACTGGACTAAAGGGCAAAATAAAATTATGATTAATTGAAAACAAGTATATTCGAGATTAAAAAATAATAGCTTGATTTAGAAGATAAATAAAAGTTATTTTTGATAGTAAAATATTGTTTCAACAAAAAACTCACTATTATTGTTTGGAGTTCTCCCCCACCCAAAGTCGGACCTGCTGCAAAGAAAGCATTTGATAATTTATTTTCCATTGCTGAGAATAAAAAGATATGAGGTCGTGTGGTTACAATAGTGGCCACAAGGCTTTGGATTTCTGTGATTCTAATATTTTAGTAACTAAGTCCAGAGAAATTTCTTCCAGAAGTTGCACATTGCTAGCTTGTACATCTCTGCTACTTTATATTCCACATGAGTGCAATCTTTCTATGTCAGTCTCTTTCTTTCTGACTCATTTCACTCAACATCATACTTTCCATGTTGATCCACTTATAGGCAAATTTCATTAATTCATCTTTCCTAACAGCTGCATAGTATTACATTGTGTAAATGTAACAAAGTTTCTTTAACCAGTCATCTGTTTTTGGGCACTCTGGTGTTTTCCAGATTGTGGCTATTGTAAACAGTGCTACAATGAACATAGAAATGCAGATGTCATTTCTACTATACTTTTTTGCCTCTCCAGGATAAATTCCCAGGAGTGGTATTGCTGGGTCCAATGGGAGCTCAATTTCTACATTTTCGAGAATCATCCATACTGTTTTCCAAAAGGGCTAAACCAGTCGGCATTTCCACCAGTAGTGAAAAAGAGTCCCTTTCTCCACACATCCACACCAACACCAGTTGCTTTTGTTTTTTTGGATATGGTAGAGGCTCTAGGTGTGAGATGATATCTTATTGTTGTTTTGATCTGCATCTCCCTGATGATTAGTGATGTCGAACATTTTCTCATGTGCCTCTCCGCCATTTGGATTTCTTCTTTGGGAAAGTTTCTGTTCATTTAATCACCCCATATTTTGATCAGGTCAGCAGTTCACTTCTTGTGGAGTTCAACCAGTGCCTTGTATATCCTTGATATGAATCCTTTATCAGATGGGTATTGGGTAAATATCCTTTCCGATTCTCTCTTTTTGATGAGACGTTGAATTCTGTTTGCTAATATTTTGTTGAGAATCTTTTCATCTGTGTTCATCAGAGATATTGGCCTGTAGTTTTCTCTTTTTTGTGGTATCTTTTTTGCTTTAGGTATTAGGGAGATATGAGCCTCATAGAAACTGTTTGGGAGGGTTTCTGTTTTTTCAATTTCCTGGAAAAGCTTGAGAATAACTGGCAACAGGTCCTCTTTAAATGTTTGAAAGAATTCACTAGTGAATCCATGTGGACCTGGACTTCTTTTTTTTGGAAGATTTTTATTACAGTTTCAATTTCCTTGATATTAATAGGACTGTTCAGGTAATCCTGGTCTTCTTGGTTCAGGCTTTGGAGATTGTAGGAATCCAGGAATTTATACATTTCTTCTAGGTTCTCTTGTTTCATGGCATACATCTTTTCAAAGTAGTCTCTGATAATCTTTTAAATTTATTTGCTGTCTTTTGTGATGTCCCCCTTTTCATTTCTGATTCTCTTTATAAGGGTTCTCTCTCTCTTTCCTTGTGAGTCTTGCTAATGGTTTATCAATCTTGTTTATTTTCTCAAAGAATCAGCTCTTGGTTTCACTGATCTTTTGGATTGTCTTTTGGTTTTCCATGTCATTGATTTCTGCCCTAAGTTTTATTATCTGTTTTCTTCTGCGTGGTTTGGGCTTCTTTTTCTGGTCCTTTTCTAAAATCTTAAGCTGTGAAGTCAAGTTATTTATGTGTGCTCTTTCTTACTTCCTGAGGAATGCTTGCAGAGCTATAAATTTTCCCCTTAACACAAGTTTAGCTGCATCCCACAGGTTCTGGTAGTTCATGTCTTCATTCTCATTTGTTTCCAGGTACCTTTTGATTTCTTCCTTGATTTCCTTCCTGACCCACTCATTGTTCAACATCAAGCTGTTTAATTTCCAGGTGTTTGATCTGGTTCTCTGTGTCTGTGTGTGATTAACTTCTATCTTCAGTGCATCATGGTCTGAAAAGATAGCTGATATCTATCTTTTATCTTTGAAAAAGATATAGACAATGTCTATCTTCCTGATTCTGTTGATGTATGTTGTGTGGCCCAGCACATGGTCTATTCTGGAAAATGTTCCATGTGCACTGGAAAAGAATGTGTATTCATGGTTTTTTGGGAATATAAAGCCCTGTATAGATCTATTAGCCCTATCTCTTCTATTTCTTCCTTCAAAGCTAGTATTTCCTTGGGGGGTTTTAATCTTCTTGATCTATCCAGGGGTGATAGAGCAGTGTTGAAGTCTCCAATTACTATTGTGTTGCTTGAGATGTCCTTCTTAAGTATTGTTTGCAGTTGTTCTAGGAATTTGGCTGGTCCCTCATTGGGTGTGATTTCTTCCTGCTGTACATATCCCTTAATTAATAAAAAATGGCCTTCCCTATCTTTTCTAATCTTTTTCAACCTAAAATCAATGTTGTCCAAAATTAGTAAGGCCAGACCAGTTTTTTTTGAGAGAGTTTTTTGTTTGCAGGATTGTTTTCCATCCTTTGACTTTGAGACTGTGTTTGTTCTGGTTATTCAGATGCATTTCTTGCAGACAGCAAAATTTTGAGTTCTGAATCCATCTTCCCACCCTGTGTCTCTAAATTGGTGAATTTAGACCAATGACATTAAGAGAGATTATTGTTATGGGATTTTGAGCCATCTTTCTATAAGGGTTTGTTGTGCTCGTAGGGGTTCTTCTTGTCTTACAATAGCCCCTTTAGTCCTTCTTTTAGGTTTGGTTTTGAGTCTATGAAGTTCCTGAGCTGTTGTTATCCACAAAATAGTGTATCATTCCTTCAACTGTGAATGAGAGTTTAGCCGGATAAAGTATTCTTGGTGAAGCATTCATTTCATTGAGTTTTTTCACTATATCCCACCACAGCTTTCAGGCCTGGAGGGTTTCCTCTGATAGGTCTGCTGTGAATCTAAGGGGTGCTCCTTTGTCTGTGATTTCCTTTTTTTCACCTTGCTTCTTGCAGTCTTGTGTCTCTATCCATGATGTCCATCATTCTAACTATGATATGTCTTGGAGTTTTTCTTTTTTTTTTTTATATATTTTCTTTCTTTTTTATTTTATTGCCCCTCTACCCCCCACCACAAATTTTTCTTTTTATTTTTTTTTAAATTTATTTATTTTTAATTAGAGAATCACCGTGAGGGTACAGTTACAGATTTATGCACTTTTGTGCTTATACTTCCCTCATACAAAGTTCAGGAACCCATCCCTTCACCAGTGCCCATTCTCCACCACCCGTAAACCCGGAGTTTTTCTTTTAAGGTCTCTTTTAGCTGGCACTCTTCAGGTTTCTTGAATCTGGATGCCTGCATTCTCCAGCTCTGGGAACTTTTCAGCAATAATTTCTTTTACTATGGATTTTTCATTGGGGTTGGTTCCCTGTACTTCTGGTACTCCAATTATTCTAATGTTTGTCTTGAGATCATCCCCTAGGACTCTGATTTGTCCTAGAGCTCTTTTGAGTTCTCTTCCCATTGTTTGTTGTTGCCTGTAGGCTGTCTTCTGCTGGTCATTATATTTTTGAGGGAAGCCACAGAGTATTTTATTTCATATACTGAATCCTTCATTTCTTTTTGTAGGCTTTTTACTTCTGCTCTCATTTCTTCCCGTATTTTGTCAGCTGTCTGGTGTACTGCTTCTGTCAGGTCCCCCGTTAACTTGTCAGTCTTTCCATTGAGTTCATTGAACATCTTGAGGATTTCAACTCTGAATTCTTTATCAGAGAGTTCAAGTTTTCAGGAAATGCCTATTGAGGTTTGTGTACTCGTTTCATCATCCTCTGCTTGTAGTGGGGATTTGCGCTTTTTCTTCTGTTGTTGTGGTGGTAAGGAAGAGGGACCTTCAAGATCAGTATCCCTGTTACCTCTTGTGAAAAAGGAGTGTGGATTGGCTTGGTCAATGGTGCTTGTCTTTTTTTTTTCCCCTTCTAGAACATGGCCTCCCACTCAGATGTTCCTTTAATCCTTATGTGAAGTCTTGTGTTTGATTGTCCTACTGTTTATGGATAGCTAGGATGTTACGCTTGGACATGACATAGGTAATGAAGATTGAGATGAAACAACATATTGATGGGTTTTAGGAGAACATCTGCAGCTACATTAGCGGCATCAGGCCCGAAAAAGGCATTGCCCACTTTTGCCTAGGCCATGCCGCCTGATGATTAGGCTACACACCTTCCCCCACTATAGCACACACATGTGCAGGAAGACTGAACGGCTATGGTGCTTGGGGGTGGTGTGCCGGCCACTAGAACTGCAATCCTGAGGTGGGGGAAGGCTGGGGTGCTCAGAGTCTGAGGAGCAGGCTGGGATGCAGGAAGGGCAGGTCCAACTTTTAACTATTCTTAATTAATAAATTTAAAATAGAATTTCCCAACCATTCTTATTTTTTTCTACTGTCTTCTTTTGAGGACAATGAAAAATATCATTGCCACCCTTAAAATATTCCAACTTTAAGTAAAATAGTGCCTACTTCAAATATATACAAGTTGATACCTTCCCTGTTTCATTAAATTGCTGATTTATCAATTTCTATAGTTTGTATCTTTATTATGTATTCATCATATCACAGTAATTTAAATGTAGAGGTGTAAATATATGTAATGTTCTTATAAAGTATGTTAATTATAAATTTCATTTATAACCAAAACAAAAATATCTTATTGTTTAAATATATGTTAGCATTTATATTACCTATATTTTATTTTATGAATATTTTATTATATATCATATGATTATACTATATATGTATATGTATGGCTTATTTTTGTTTCTCATTTAGGTGCAATGGGGTAGTCCTCTTCTATGTCACTTTGGAAGTCATTGGAAACTAATAGGCCTGATTAGTGAGTCCTCAGTGACATGCTATGACCCTATCCTAGTCATCAAGACCACTCCATATCTATCTTGGATGAGATGGATCATCAAGACATCCCAGAAGACACTGAAACCTACATTTTTTTTACCCTGTACTGTATCTACTATAGTAGAACATAGTACACAAGATAAACTTAATCTAAACAGGGACTCTGCCATTTTTCTCTCCAATGGATCATCTGCACAGTCATGGAGATTAAATACCTTTTCCCTGAATCGAAAGCGCAGAAATTCTCCAGCAATTTTTGATTCAGATATTAAAGGCTATTTTCCTGATAATAGACAGTTATATGTACAAAGTAGTCAACTTCACTCAGCCATCAAATTCCCAGTGGGCCAGTCTCAAATTCATTCTAGTAAGTTTCCTTTGTATAGTCAACTTTCATCTAGACCATGGCTAAAATTTATCTCTGATGTTGTACCTTGGACATATTCTAAGGCTGATAAAACAGTGATGCAGATTCAACCTAATGAAGAAAGTATTAGAACCCAAGTGCACCTTGTAGATGGCAGAATTACCAATGTTGAACCAGTAACATACACTATGCACCCACGAGCCCCTGCAATTATTAATAAAATTGGATTCTGGACTCATTCTGCACTGCTTGCAGATGTATCCCATTATCCTACTGTAATTCATACCTTGGAGCCCTGGTTTCAGCCCATCTTAAATATAGTTGGATCCCAAAAAGTTTTAGACAAAACAAGTGACTATTTAAATGTACCTGAATATATGGCAACTCGACTTCAGACTTCTTCAGCAATTTTTATGCCTTTTACTTGGCTTCCATCTGTGGACACTACTCTAAATACTCCAAATATGGAATCTTGCCCCTATTATAAATCCATTATAACAAAACATTCAAGTCAAATGCAATACAATACAATGATCAAACATGAATTTAATGTACTCAAAATACCTCAGATACAGACTGAAGATAAAATGAGGTTCTTAGTTAATACTATTAGTAAGATTCTTTTGCCTTTTAGTCACACTGAATTTGATGGTATAAGATCCTGGGTTCCACCTGAAGTTGAATTAGTCAAAACATGGACCTCAAACCCAGCACGAAGACCACTAACTCAGCTGAAAGATGATATAATCTTGCCATGGTTGCACCCTAGAATTAAAAGACCCAGATCCTGGATTCAACCTAAATTTCGCATAAACAGACCCAAAATTCAGACAGAAGAAATTAAAGACGATTATTGGGCACAGTCAGAAACACATAAAATGAAGCCCTGGCCTTACAATGACATGGAAAGAATCAGACACTGGAGCCAGCTTGAAAATATTGGCAGAACTTGGTTATTGACTAAATATGATCGCATGAAACCAATGACCCAGATATATCTTAAAACACTTCATTCTTGGACTCAACCTGATGCTAATACTTGGAGACTCCCTGAAATTAAAATCCAATCATGGCCAAAACCTGAAGCCTCAATGTTGAGGCACAGGACAATATTTAAAATGGATGTAGTTAGACAGCTGCTACAGACACAAACTGATACAATTAGAACATTTAGTCAGCCTGACTTTCAGACAATTTTGTCTTTGTATGAGCTAGAAGCTGATAGAATAAGTCCCTGGCTCAATACCCAGATGGAAGCTTTCAAATCATGCTTGGAAACAAAAAGTGAAACGCATTCCTGGCCCCAGGCTGAAGGTGATATAACCAGACTTCTACCTCAGTTTGCTGATAATAATGTAAAACTTTGGTTCCAGAATCAAATTCAGACAGTTTCACTGTTAACAGAAACAGTAACTCAAACAGCATATCTCTGGTCACAGTCTGAAACAGAAATAGGCAGGTCTTGGAACCAACCTGTTATTGATAGAGACAATTGGATACATGAGGCTTATACAGTAGGTCCCTGGGATGAGTTTGAAGGTGAGAAAAGTAGATTCTGGATCCAACCTGAAGCTGACACAATGAGACCATGGATGCAACTAGAAAATGGTATAATCAACCCTTGGACACAAAGTGAAAGTAATACAATTATATCATATGCTCAAGATGAGTCCTCCGAAGTAAGATTTTGGACACATTCTGAAAATGAAACAATTATACCATTAACCCAGATGTTAGCTGAAACTGTCCCAACATGGACAATGGCTGAATTTCTAGGACTAAATCCGGAGGCATATTCTGTATCTGATACAGTCAAACTGTGGGCTCAAACTGAATCTACTGCAAAAAATATCTGGGCACAACCTATAACCCAGGGAGACACTTCAGAAATAGATCTCTGGACAAAAACTATAGCTAATACAGCCACATCTTGTGGGCCCACAACTTGGAACCAGGATGAATCTTTAATAGTTAATACTTGGACACAGTCTGAAAATGATACAGTTATACCTTGGATACATCCTGAGTCCTTAGGAATAAATCTTTGGTCACAGCCTGTAGCTGATGTGGTCACAGAGTGGGTTCAGAATGAACCTTCAGAAATAGTTTTCTGGACTAAAGTTGTGTCTAACAGAGTTATGCCAATGACACAGACTGAATATTTAACATCAATTCCCTGGGCACAATCTGAAATGGACACAACTACACTATTGACCCAGGCTGAATTCAAAACAATAAATCCTCTGTTAAATATAGTAGCTGGACCAATCACACAGTGGTCTCATTTGGACTCTGTATCAGTAAATTCATGTATGCAAAGTACAGGTAATACAATCACATTGTGTAGTCAGTCTGAGTCTCCATTATATTCATGGGCAATCTATGCAACTAATCTAGTCACAACATGCACTCTGGCAGAGTCTCTATTCTTTACATCATTTGAAACTCTTAGTATCTCAACATGGGCCAAGAAAATAAACCCAGAAATAAATCCCTGGCTACAGTCTGAGACTGCTATAATCACAACATGGATACAGGCAGAAACTTCAGGAATAAAATCCTGGATACAACATACAATTGACACAGTTCCAACAGAAACTCAGACTGAATCTGCAGAACAAAATCCTTGGGCAGAAGCTGAGTATGTTTCTATCACAGTGGTAACTCAATTGGCACTTTTAGCAAATTTCTGGACAGAGCCTATAGCTTCTATGGTCACACCATGGACTAGGGATACATCTTCACCAGCTGATCTATGGATACAATCTACAACTGACCTAGACATACTATGGACCAAAACTAGTTATCCAGCAGTAAATTCTTGGACTGATAATATTTTCCAGACACATACTGAAACCTCAGCAATTAATAAGTGGTCACAGACTTTCATATCTTCTGAACAGGCTGAATTTCCTTCAGTACAAATAAGGAGATATACTGTGGCTGGCAAACTCACACCATTGGCTCAGACAGAATCTCCAATTATAAATCTCTGGACAGAGTCTGCAGATCCCTCTGCTATATTTTGTCCTCCACCACTAATCATTTCCTGTATAGGAGCTGCAAATTCCAAAGTCACACCAATGACTCAGATACAATATTCTTCAGTTATTGACTGGTCAGAGTCTAGAAACAACACAGTTACATTGTGTACCCCTGGTGGAACTCAAAGAGACAAAACCTCAGTTACCATAATACCTGGTACACTTGCCTTGTTGGACATATCTGCAATTATGTCAGTAAATTTATGGCCATACTCTATGACAGAAACTATCAAAGAGTGGATTCAGAATGAATTTCCAGTATATACCTTGGAGCAATCAGTATTTGATCCATTCAGAATTCTTACCCAGACCATTATTGTACCAGTAAATCCTTTAACAAAACCCAAAGCTTTTGCATTTACACCCAGGAGCAAGGCTGAATCTCTTGAAGAAAATGTGGGGACAAAGCTTGTTTCTGAAACAATCTCGCTAGAGACTGTGAAATTTTCTCCAGTAGAAAATCTTCTGACAGAAACTGTAAAAATCTGGACACTCTCTGAGACAAGTACAGTCACATTTGGGATCCAGACCGAATCTCCAAGAGCAAAAGCTTGGAAACAATCTATGGCAACAACAGAATGGACAGACTCTAAATCTCTCTCAATGAGTATTTGGACTCAGCCTCAATTTTATGCCACCAATCCATGGATGCAGTATGAGTTACCAACAGTAAATATTTTAACAGAGCTTAGATCTCTAGCACCAACTCCATCAGTACAGACTGAAGCTAGTATAGACATATTGCATACTCAATCTGTACCTCCATCAAGAATTTCTTGGACATCTTCTGTCACTACCACAGTAATCCTGTGGACCTGGATAAAATCACTAGCACTAAATTCATGGACAATCTCTGAAACTGACAGAGGCATACATATTTCTTCTGATGATTCCTTATCATTAAGTTTCTTGAAAAACTGTGAAAATGACATAGGAAAAATATTGCCTCAGATTAAATCACCATTAAGTCTAGTGACACAGAATGTAGTAAATAAAATCAGAGTATGGAACCATGTTGAATATCTAACATCAAATTATTTTCTAAAGACTGTAACAGATACAGATGGAATTCTAGATGGATCACTAACACTAAGTTTTTGGACAGAAGATTTAACTTCAGCAGTCACATTTTGGACTGACACAAAAACTAATAGAGAAAATCTGTGGACTCTCTCTAATTTTGAAATAGATATACACATGACTCAGGTTCAGTCAGCCATGATTAGTCCAAGTGTACAGTCTGAAAACAGTGTCACTGTGAGAACCGTGGAAGAATCTCCTTCAGTGAATCCATGGAAACAGACTTTAGCTACCACAGTCACAATATTGACTCTGACACTAAATGCTTGTTTACAGTCTGTAGTTGCCCCAGTTACATCAGGAACTCAGGCTGAATTATCACCATTGATTAGGCCATCATCAGTTGCTTCCATAATCAAGCCATGGACTCACACTGAATTTAAAACAATAAATTCTCATCTTGAATCATTAGTAACAGCAATTTTAACAGTACCTCAGGCTGATTATGCACAAATAAATCCCTGGCCACAAAGTATAGCTTCTACAGTTAAGTATTTCACTGAATGTCCATCTATAAGTCTTTGGCCTGAGACTGTATTTTTCACCCTTAGACAATGGATTCTGACTGAGTCACTAACAATAAAAACATGGACAAACCCAATATTTTCCACAGCCAATCCATGGATTCAAGATGAATTTCCAATGTTAACACTATGGACTAAAGCTATAACCTCTACAGGTAAATCAAAATTTTGTGCTGAATGTCCAAGAGAAGATACCTGTCTAGAGACCTTCACTTCTCTAGTAACACAGTGGACTCATGCTGAATATTCAACAGGAAATGCTGACCAACAGGCTATTTCTTCCACAGTCAGATCATGCGATATGGTAGAAACTCAAACTTTAAATTTCTGGACAGAAATGATAGCCTCCACAGTCATGCCATGGACTCAGACAGAATATCTAAGAATAAATAGCTGGACAGAGACCATAGCCTCCATAATTGAAGCATGGAATAAAGATGAATATTCAACAATAAAATTCTGGACACAGACTTTATCCTCCACAGTGACAATAGGTACTTATACTGAATCTCTGAGTAATCCTTCACCAAATAATGTAGCTCCCACTATGCTACCATGGGAACAAACTGAATATTTAAAAGAAAATATTTGTATCACAGCTTTAATGTTTAAAGACACTCCTTGGACTCATACTTTATCTCCTGGTATAAATATATGGACAAAGACTCTTATTTCTACACTTTGCCAAGGGACACAAACTCTTTCTCCAGGATATCCTTTGACTCTAACTATTGATGACACACTCACATCTAGAACTCTGGCTGAGTATGTAACAGTAAGTTCTGATATACCAGTTGTAACAGATAGAGTCCTATTTTGGACAGTGCTTAAAACTGAATCACAGAAAACCTTATCAATGCCTGAAGGCAGTATATTTGATATTTCTTTGCATACTCAAAGTGATATTGCTGTACCCTTGATGGAAGTTAAAAACCATGTGTCTCATCCTTGGACATATCAAGAAATTGACAATACCTGGACTTTGCCTATTTCTGGAAAGTTTTTATCATGGAACATACCTTTACTTCAGGAAACCAGACTCTTGCCCCAACCTGAAATTGATACTGGCTTATATTGGTTTAAAACTCAGACAGAAATAATGCTTCCCTGGACCCAATCAGAATTTCAAATAATAAGCACCTTGACACAACTTGGATCATGGGAAGAGCAGTCCATGGTCCAAATTCAAACTGTACCATGGAGTCTCACTGAAACAAGTTTATTTCTCCCAGGGAATAACTTTGTAAGAGATACAGTACAATATTGGATATTTTCTGAAGCTGACACATTAGGAACATGGATCCAAACTAAAGTAGACATGACTAATACATGTACTCACTCTATAAGTTGTTTAATAAGATCCTGCACCCAGGTTGAATTAGAAGCTGCTAAGCTCTTTACAGAATCAGAAATTAATACAGCCACATTGTTAACTCAGACTGAAGTGTATGCAGTGAAGCAGTTCAATATACATGATAGTTTTACTTTGTTTCAACCTCAAATCGAGGAAACAAAACAAATTATTAAAACAGAATCTCATATTGTCACTATGAGGATACAATCAACTGTGCAAATAACACAAACAAGCCTCCAATATGAAACTGAAATAATCGAACTGTTGGCAGAAACTGAATCACAGGTAGATACTATCCAGACTGAAGCAGGAAAATTATGTATTCCATCCCTGACTGATACTATCAAAACACAGTCCCAACTTCAAACTCAACTGAGGTATTCCTGGTCACAAAATGAAGTTAGTATAATCAACTATTGGACTCATTATGAAATTAGTTTAATCAGATCCAGAACCAAGGTTCAATCTGGTATAACTGAACCCTGGATTTCTGTTGGTGATTCTACAATCAAACCATGGGCCCAGTTAATTACTTTGGAAGACCACCCTTCAATACAACCTGAAGCAAATACAATAGTGAGACATTGGTTACAGACCCAAATGATTTCAGTCAATCATTGGATCCCTTTTGACACTATTCAGCCAAACCTAATTTTATCTGAAACAGGGGTTCCACCTTGTTTACAAACTCATAATTACATAACTATGACCTGTTTTAAAACTGGATTGACTGCAATACAATTTACAGACCCTCAAATGCTAAATTACTTGACCCAGACTAAAACAAGTATGAATGTCTCCTCGCACTTACAAGTCAACTCTGGAACAGATAATCCCTGGATATACCCTGAAATGCAAGCAGCAAAACCCTGGACCACAGTAGAAGCTAATGCCTATAAATCTTGGTTCCATATTCAAATAACTAAATTCAGACCATGGACTCAATCTCAGGTATTTAATACCTGGACCCAACCTAATATAAACATCTTTCATTCTTGGATTCCGTCTGATATTCTAGCTATTATGCATACCAGGTTCCATACAGAAGGTGATATCTCATCTTTTGCTATTCCTCAACTTAACAATGTTAGAATGATGAACCAACCAGAAACAGAAATAAAATATGACACGTATTACAAAACTGTCACAATTACATCATTTGCCTCTGGAGTTGAACCAGGTGGAACAACATCACTGTTAACTAGTAATTTTTGTTCCTGGTCTAAATATTTACCCTTTTTACCAATAGAAAATATTCTTTATTCAGATCAATATTTTACCACTTTGTCAACTGAAATGTCAGCACTAAGATGTGAAGATAAAATGAATTGTCTCCATCCCAGTAAATTGACAGACATTTCTCTCTTTACACCTGAAAACACTGGATTCCCCTTTATATATGGAGCACGGAACTTTGAAAACAAATTACAAATAACTGAAACAATAGATAACTCTCTTAGTCCACCTTCTTCTCTTAGTTCCCATACTCTATCGTTTCATCTTCTTATTCCTTGCACTTCCCCCTACTCAAATGCATTGTCTTCTTCCTGTTCAGGTCCCTGCACCTTCACTTCCCTTTTTCCTTCTAGTTCCAGTTCCCCCTCTGTTTCTGCCTTCTCTCCCATGTTCCTTCCTCCAGCTTCTTACAGTAATTTTCTCCAGTCACCATCTTCTTCCAAATTGATGGAGACCATTATTTCTCCTATTTTTTCATCCCTGCAAGCTTCCACAACCACAATTTTAACAAAACAAACTTCTGTGATGCCTGGATCTCATTCTGGAACCTCGACTAATCAACCTGAACAAAATCCTCCCAATTATTTAGAACTCAATGTTTCCTTAGCTGAGTGTCACCTGGGTATGGTCTGGAAAGAGAGTCTCCAGG
>JASTTN010002233.1:21655-42065 GCA_030324115.1 Sorex maritimensis
TTTGTCTTTGAGACAGCATGATGGTGTTCAATACTTGGTTTCAGGAATATGCTGTGACCAAGTGTTTTTGGCCAGAATCATGCTCAGAAATACTGATGTTGGTACATGTCCTTCCAGAGTTCAAAATAGAGACACACAATCTTCAATGCCTTTCTTTTGAACAACTTCTGAGCCCAAAATCTCAACTTTTAAGTAGCTTATTTCACGTACTAAATTTTAAAATTTGCATCACTAAGTGTTAAACAATTTAAATATCAAGATCTAAATGCCAGTATTCAGGAATATTTTAGTAAGAACATAGATTGCATTATATTATTTTGATTCCTAAAGATTTTCACAATCATATCTAATTATTTGTGTTTTAACAAAAATAATAGAAATATCATTTATCCTACATGCCACTCATTTTATTTTTCATTTTCACATATGTAATAATATAAAATGCTTCATGAATATTTCCTCTAGAAAAAACTCAGAAGCCTTGGCCCTGGTCCAAGTAGGACTTAATGATCTTCAGGATCCTTCACAAGCCCAATCTGTTGGCATTCATCGTGTTATGCCCTACTTGGGTCCCAAGGGACCTCTGGGACCTGGGTTAATCTTCCTGAAACAACCACTTCATTTTCAATCGTTGGTACTTCCTATCTGCCTGGAAGAGACTCTGGAACAAGAGAAAAACATACAATTGTATGATTGTTGGCTTCCCAGTTGGTCCCTTATGAGGGGTAAGTAGTAGAGAGACACTAGGTCAAAATATGTAAAGAGAGTAGAATTTTCTCAAAAATAATAGTATATGTATTACTTTATTTCTATTCAACTACATTTCATCTTCTCATCTACTCTACTCTCTATTGTTTTTTTTTATTTAGGAAGTCCTGGAATTTTACAGAAAAGACACCTAAGTATCCTGCAAGTCATTAATTGTGCCCAATTTTGGCCCAAATTGAATGAATTTACTTTCTGCATAGAAGCCAAGAAAGTTATGGGGGAAGCTGGCTGTAAGGTAATAAGTTGAGCAAGTGTGAAAAACAAATAAAAACAGTTAATATTTCTCTACAAAAAATTTATTTGCTAGAATCCTTTAAAATATTAAATAACATTTTGTTCCTTCTTCCTTGCAGGGTGACTTGGGGGCACCTCTTGTGTGCCATCTACAACAAAAGGACACATGGGTACAGGTGGGAATCTTGAGTCACTTTGATGAGCACTGCACAAAGCCCTATGTCTTCAGCCAAGTGAGCCCTTTCATTTTCTGGCTCCAAGGAGTAACACAGCCTAGTCATGCACCCTGGTCCCAACAAGGGCCTGTGACTACCTCTTCTTCCATCTACAATCCAGTGTCTTCCTCTAAAAATGCATCAGCTTTTACCTCAACACCTGCTTATATTCGGCCACACTTCATCTCTCTGCCACAACCTCAGAGTAAGATCCAAGTAATGGCAGTGAGGGTGGTTTGAAATAAATATTAAGAGGAGTACAATGGCATTAGAAAAATATAGGAAGATAAATGTTTTCTTGATAAAAGTAGATTTATGCTGCATAGTATTATTTAACCTAGGCTTCCAAAGTAATAGAAATTATTGGCCCAATAGCTTCCAAAACCAGTTTCTTATTTGGAAAACAATTTAACACTCATAACCTACTTGACATAGATGACATTATTATTATTATAATAATCTTATGGATCGCTTTCAGATACAGAAGTCCAATAAACTGATTTAGTTAATAAGAACAGATGAGTAATAGATAAGCAAAAAAGATCAAAAAGAAATTTTTTTTTTGGCCATATCTAGTGGAATGATCTCCCATGTGGGATGCTGGGGATTCATCACCACCCAGGTTTGATCCACAGGTTATCAAGCACCTTAACCACTTGTATTTTCTCTCCAGTCCCCTAAATATACATTTTAATTAATATAATAACAATTATGTATTACATATCCCTATGTAATGGTAAATATTAATTTTAAAAGTACTTTATATAATGCACACAAGCATCAGTATAGTTATTGATATAAACTTGTACTTATTATCCTACTCCTTTTCCTAACTATTAGGATACTTAATGCACTACATCAATGCCAAGTTCAATTGCTCTTCTATTAGAAGTCTATTTGTGTGGGTACAAAAATGGTACAGCAAGAATCACACTTGCTTTGTACATGAATGACCATAATTGACCACTAGCACACCAAAGAACACTCTCTGAGCTGTACCAGGAGTGATTTCTGAGCACAGAGCCAGGAATAAGCACTGAACACAGCATGGTGTGGCCCCATAACAAAAAAATTAAAAATCTGTTTCTCAACCCAGATGTCCAAATACAGATGATTTTTGAAACTGTGGTTAATAAAATTGTGGTAGACCTACACAATGGAATACTCTGTAGCTGTTGGAAATAATGAGGTTTTGAAATTCAATTATAAATGTATGGACATGGAAAATATGCTGAGTGAAATGAGTTATGAGAAGGATATACACAGAATTATTGCACTCATTTGTGGCATTATAAAAAACATAATATGAGACCAATGTCCTAGGGCATCAGAAACAAGAGCCAGGAGATATGTCCACCATTGGAAGCCTACTTTGAGTGCTGGGTAAGAAGGTAGGTGGGTTAGAAAAGGGACCACTATGGTGAAGATAGTTGGAAACGATCACTCTGGATAATAACTGCTTGCTGAAGTAAAGAAACAAACATGAAAACCTCTCAGTAACTGTGCTACAAACCATAATTTCTCAAAGGGGAGAGAGAGAGGTAGAGAGAGAAGTAAAGTGCTTGCCATAGAGACAGGCTATGGTGAGAAGGGTGACAGGTGGAACTAGGAATATTGGTGTTGAGAAATGTACACTTGTGGAGAGATAGGTATCGGAAGACTGTATTGTGAGTTCAGAGTGTGGGTGCACCACACATGAATTCCCCTGGCCTACTGACGGCAACAGATGAACTGAGGAACACAGAACAAAAGAACAAGGTAATAGTTTGGTTAGTAATCGGTGATCTTTTATTTTATCCCCTTTCTTACATCTTACAATATAGTTGTGTAGGAGTAATAGCACAGCGATTGGGCTTTTGCCTTTCACTTGGCCAACCCGTGTTTGATTCCTCCGCCCCTCTCGGAGAGCCCAGCAAGCAACCGAGAGAATGGAGCCCCAAGGCAGAGCCTGGCAAGCTACCTGTGCGTATTGGATATGCCAAAAATAGTAACAATAAGTCTCTCAATGAGTGACATTACTGGTGCCCGCTTGAACAAATCAATGAGCAACAGGATGACAGTGACAGTGACAGAGTAGGATTACATATAGGTGGGTTTGAACATTATCATAAGAGACGTAAAGCCCCTCTTTTCAAGGGATGTTTGTCTAGGAGATGAACTCAGAGGAACAATATGTCATCTGAAGATTCAGCACTCTAGATTAGTAGGAGATCTGCTCAAGGGTGGGATTCCATCTAAACACATACTTCTTTGTCCTTTGCTTGGCTAGTATTCCATTAAACAATCATATTAAATTTATTTCTTAATATTTCTAGTCATTTTGTATGAAAACAGTAAGAAATATATTAAGCTTAAAGGGTGGCTCTTCGGGGCTGGAGCAATAGCACAGCGGGTAGTGTGTTTGCCTTGCATGCGGCTGACCCGGGTTTGATTCCCAGCATCCTATATGGTTCCCCGAGTACCACCAGGAGTAATTCCTGAGTGCTGATCCAGGACTGACCCTGTGCATCGCCAGGTGTGGCCCAAAAAGAAAAAAAAAAAAAAAAGAAGAAGAAGAAGGTTGCTCTTCTTGAGGACATCTCTCTCTGTATACCTGACAGGTATATGTACTGATGCCAGGTTAGTACAGATTACTCTGTACTCATGCCAGGTTAGTCTTTCCTAACCCCAGCAGAGTCCTTATTCAGTTACTTCTTTTTGGGTCTCAAAAGGGTTTGTTCCATGACTGTGCTCTTAACTTATTATATTTCTTGTGGTGTTTAGCCTGCACCTTTACATTGCCAGGGTACCTTAAAGCTTGCCCTGGGTCCATCCAAGTGCCTCACCAGCACTCCCATTTGGAGGGTGTTAGGAAGTAGCACTTGTCATCCTATTGTTCATTGATTTGCTCAAGTGGGCACCAGTAACATCTCCATTGTGAGGAAGTAAGGGAACTGAAGTTTAAGTCAAGTACATAAGAGTACATTTACAGGAGTAAATACTATTTGGAGTCAAGTAACTCCCATGTTACCCATGTTACAAAAGAATAGCATCAAAATTATGTCATGCTGTGTCTATACAAAAAGGATATTGCTAAACTGTGCAAAGAACATAAAAGAAAGAGTACAGAGGATTAGGAGTATCTGATGGAATTTGGTGTGCCTCAGAAGCACTGTGGTGAGAATAACTCAATAAGCCTAAGCTCGCTCCCTATGGGAGAAGCAAGAACATACCAATGTTATCCAACTCTGTGTGACTGAAACCTGACCATGAACAGCTTTGTGATGCTGTATGTCAAGGTTACTCAATAAATAAAATCAATAGAACAGTCAAAACCAATATTGTATTTAAGACCTCAGATCACAGAGCAAAGGTTATGAGATAGATCACAGAGAAAAGGTTATGAGATAGAAAGGAGGTAAAGGTTTCTGAAAGGGGAAGGGACCCAGTGAACTGTGGTGAATTAATATGGTAATTTGGCATTAGGGATACCATGGTAACACATATTTTGAAAATTTGTGAAATTGTATTCCTATAAGAGTTATTGTGTATTTACCCAAGTACATAATTAAAAAATTAAATTAACTAAAAAATTCTTTATCTTTTTCTAACAGAAAAGCATGTATGACAATTTTGCCTATAAAACACATCTCATATTGGTTGCTATATGCATAGGGAACCTATTTTTAAAACACAGAAAGTGAGGACCTTTCATTTTTATTCTTCTTTTCTAAATTCTTTTTTATTGAGTCACTGTAAAATACAACTACAAACCTATTTATGATTGGGTTTCAATCATACAATGTTTTAAACATCCATTTCTCCACAAGCATACATTTTCTACCATTAATGGTCCCCCCAGTTTCCCTCCTGCCTCCCCAACCCCCACCCACAGCCTAACTTTAGGAGAGGCACTTCTCTTCTGTTTCTATCTCTCTCTCTTCATCTCCTTTCAGGCAATATGGTTTGCAATACAGATTCTGAGAGGTAATCATGTTTATTTCTTACTTTCAGCATCCAGTTCTTCTCCAGAGTGACCATTTCCAACTCCTTTGTCTTGGTGGTTCCTATTCTATCCCAACTTTCTTATCCCCCAAAACCTGAGATGGGCTTCTAACTGTGAACAAATTCCCCTGGCTCTTGTTTCAACTGTCCCTGCGTATTAGTCTTATGTTTGTTTACATCCCACAGTCATTCTGTGCCTGTCCATCTTCTGATTCATCTCACTTAGCATGATACTCTCCATGACCATTCATTGATAAGCTAATGCCATGACTCCAAAACTTTTCTAACAGCTTAGAGTATTCCACTGTGTAGATGTAACAAAGTTTTTTTAACCAGTCACTTGTTAAATGTTTGCAGGACCAGGGCACATGTTTTTTTCTAGATTCTGGCTCTTATGAATAATGCTGCAATTAACATAAAAGTGCAGATAGCATTTTGCTATTTTTGAGCCCCCAGGGTATATTCCTAGGAGTGGAACTGCTGGGTCATACGGAAGTTCAATTTCTAGCTTTTTGAGAAAAGTCCATATTGTTCTCCACAAAGGCTGGACCAGACAGCATTCACACCAACAATGAAGGAGAGTCCCTTTCTTCCCACATTCACACCAGCACTGGTTTCTCTTATTCTTGCTAATGTGTTCCAGTCTCTATGGTGGTATGAGATTATATCTCATTGTTTTGATTTGCACCTCCCTGATAAATAGTGATTTAGAGTATTTTATTCATGTGTCTTCTGGCCATCTGTATTTCTTCTTTGAAGAAGTTTTTGTTAATTTCTTCTCCCCATCTTTTGATGGGGTTAAATATTTTTTCTTGTAGAGTTGTTCTACCAGTGCTGTATATATCTTGGATAATAACACCTTATCAGATAGGTATTGAGTAAAATTTTCCCCCAAACTTTGGGCTGTCTTTGTGTGTTGGTCACTGTTTCTTTCAGAGATTAAGGAGCTTCTTAGTTTAATATCATTCCGTTTTTTTAATCTTTGCTTTGCTTCACTTACTTGGTCAGTGGTGTTTTATCTTTGAAGATTCCTTTATCTTCAGTGTCATGGAGTATTATGACCACATTGTATAATGACGTCCATGTATCTTGCAGATTCAGATCTGATAGATAGGTCTTTAATACATTTTGATCTGACTCTTGTGGCAGGCATTAGAGGTCTGAGTTCATTTGGGGACATGTAGCCACCCAGTTTTCCCAGAATCAATTGTTGAGGAGGATTTTCTTGCTCCACTTTATATTTCTTGTTCCTTTATCAAAGATTAGGTGGTCATAAAGTAGAGGGTCGGTGTCATTTATCTAAGGTCTGCCTTTATTCCAATATCATGATGTTTTAATTACTACCACTTTGTAGTCAGTTTGAAGTTGGGGAATGTGATATCTCTTATCTTATCTCCAAGAGTTACTTTAACTGTTCATCCTTTCACATTTTTTATGTCCTTCAAAATATTTTCTTTGGAGAGAACTAAATGATTGTTACACTTAAGATCCGACTTTCTACCTACAAGTGACTTCCTCATTTTTTTCTATATCTAGATATTTCTACATCTAGATAGCCAATTTTTACATATATGTTAATTACCATGCATTCTATTCAAACTTTTAAGGAATTTTTAACTTTCCCTATGGCACTGAATTTCCAATGCATTCATCTGGTATCTTAAGAAGACTTTTAACTTAGTGTGCTCCCTGTAATTCAAAGATAAGTCATTTGGAGGTAGGTTATTCCAAAATATTAATTATCTAACATTTCAAGTCATATTATTTCTTTTTTACTGGCAACTTGAGTTGACAAAGTAGTAATTTTTATCTAGGTTAACTATGGTGGAAAGATTGAAAAGGAGGGAGTAAAAAATTACAGTATTTTTATTAAACCATGAAGAATTAGCAATTTTAATTGCATGATGAAGAAATCATAACTCTTAGAAAGGAATAATAAGGGAATATTTTTTGTGAAGTAGAATGGAAAACAATATACAGAACCTCATATTTGAAAAAGTTTTAAATAATACTTTCATGCTTTTTAGCCAGCTAGGAGGGATGAAAACTTTAAAAATGGTGTATAAGGGCCAAAGTAAGTAGGGTGCTAACCATGTATGTTGCTCAATGATTGCATGGGTTTAATCCCTGATATCCCATATCTTCCTAAACCTTTCCTGGAGTAATACCTGAGCACAGAACCAGGATAAACTTCTGAGCACTGCTGGGTGTGGCAAAAAAAAAGGTGTACATAAGACAGTTCTGCTGAATTTATTTCACTTTTTCTTTTCTTTATTTCTATTTTGATACTCAGTTTTGGCAGATCGGATTTCTCTACGTTATGCCATGCCATGGCAAGCAATGATCATCAGCTGTGGGAGTCAGATTTGCAGTGGTTCTATTGTTAGCAGTTCATGGGTTCTCACTGCTGCCCACTGTGTCAGAAACATGTAAGTTTTGTCCAAACCTCTTCTAGTATGCTGAAATCTAATTCCTCTAAATTGCTTTGCTAAAATATTTTGATATCAATTAACTCATTGATTTGGCAGAACACACTCCTTTTTCATATCTTACCTGAGAATTAAGCAAGGAATTTGACCATCAAGGTTTATGATCCTAGCTTTAGTTTATTGGAAAACTAACTACTATTTTACTTCTCTTAGAGTTCTTTGTGAACTTATTCTATTTTTGATACATGTTCAGGAATCCTGAAGATACTGCAGTAATATTGGGCCTAAGACACCCTGGAGCACCTCTGAGAGTTGTTAAAGTATCCTCCATCCTACTACATGAGAGATTCCGACTGGTCAGTGGAGCAGCAAGAAATGACCTAGCTTTACTACTCCTCCAAGAAATACAGTCTCCTGTTCAGCTCCTAGCACCTTTGGGTAATTTGAAAAATTTGAATAGTTCAGAATGCTGGCTCTCTGGACCTCGAATACTTAAACCAGGTCAGTAATTTATTGTTAGAGAAGTGATAAAAAAGGTAATGTAGATGCTCATATATTTGTTAAAGTAATTCTTCTTCTTTTTTTTTTTTTTTTTTTGCTTTTTGGGTTACACCTGGCGCTGCTCAGGGGTTAGTCCTGGCTCTGCACTCAGGAATTACTCTTGGCAGTGCTTGGGGGACCATATGGAATGCTGAGAATGACTCTGGTCAGCAAGGCAAACACCCTACCCGCTATGCTATCGCTCCAGCACCTATTTGTTAAAATATCTAAGTAGATTCTATTTTAATTTGTTACATTGGTATTTTAAGTGTTTTTTCCTGTTAAGGATACTGAGTTTGGGTGGATTTTTATTAATTGCTTCAGTTTTGGATTTGCTTTTTAAAATGATTAATTTTACTGACAACATACTATTGAAAAGATATAATAATATAGGAACCACAATACAAACATACTGTGGATAATTTTGCCCACCTTTTATTCTGTTAAAAATTATTCTAGGAAACATAACTTTCAACACTGTTAATGTTAGGTTTTCATGCATAAAACTTCCAACTGTATATCCTTTACCAGTGTACAATTTCATCCATCTATTTGTCATTGTACATCCCATTATCCTTGCCATGATAAACCTGTTACTACGGGTAAATTCTCCACTTCTATTTCCTATGTGCATTTTATTTTTTCTTCCTGTGTTTCTTTATATCCCACATATGAGGAAGATCATCCTATATCATCCCTCTCCTTACTAACTTCACTCAGCCTAACTCCCTAGAGCCATGCATGTAGCAGCAAATTAAATTATTTCATCTTTTACTACAGTCAAGTAATATTTCATTACATGTGTCTACCAGTTTCTTTATCCAGTAATATATTCTTGCACATCTCTGTTGTTTTCATACTTTGGCTATTAAGTGATTTCATCTTTTACTATAGTCAAGTAATATTTCATCATATGTATCTACTAGTTTCTTTATCCAGTAATATATTCTTGGACATTTCTGTTGTTTTCATACTTTGGCTACTGAAACACATAATTCAAATATATTTTCTGAGTAGGGTTTAGATCCAGCTTCTAGGTATTTTTTGATAAGAGTCAAATTTAATTTCCAAAAAGGCTGGACCAGTAAACATTGCCACCAGTAGTGAATAATGGCCCCTTCTTCCAAATATACATGCACAACTAATTATTTTTGCTCAAGCATCACTATTTTTTAATTTACATTTCTCCAATATAAAATAAAAAGCATTTTTAATGTACCACTAGCCATAATCTTGTCTTCTTAGAGGAAGTATCTTTATTTCTCTCCCCCAGACCCATTTATATGATGTTGGTTAGGTTTTTCCCTTTGTAAAATTCTATCAGAATTTATATTATTTTGGATGTTAATCCTTTGTCAAATGAGTGGTGGGAAAATATTTTTTCCCAGTGTTTGTGGTGCATTTTCATTTCTGGTCATTATTTCTTTTGTAATGCAGACATTTCTTAATTTTATATAGTCCAATTTGTTTATAGTTGCCCCTGTTTTCTAAATCAGTGACCTCCTAAATCAGTGAATAATGTGTAGACGTCTAGATTAAATTTCAAAATTCTTCTTTCTATGTTTTCCTTGACATATTTTATTAATTCAGGGCTGATGGAATGGTCTTTTATCTATTTTGATTTTATGCGCGTTCCCCTGGAGATCTTTCCGGCCCGCGGAGAGACAACAGTGGAAAGCGCTCCTAATTAGGTGGATTCTGTGAGGGTCCCGATCTGAAATAAGACTAGTGAGGTTAGTAAACAGGGGGCCCAAGACGACACATGCCGATCAAGGGCAACTTTATTAACTGCCATGCTGGTTTTATACTTTTCTTAGCAGGGGGTTGGTACATAAGTTGTCAATCATCAGGGAAGTGTCTTCTCAGACCAAATAAGGAAAGGTTCGGGGTGTATTAGGTGGGCTTACAACATTCTTCAAGAGTAGATTGAGAAATAGTGGGGAGAGGAAGGCAAGGGTTTATCTGGCAGGAGCATCTGGCAGGAGGAATGCACAAGGTAGAGGAAGGTATTCTACTTAATGGGGGGCTTAATGGCTTCTCTTAGTTAACTGCCCTGGGCTACTTTTACCTCTTGAGTTTGGCTATTTCCTTTGTCACAAGGGCACTTGTGCCTCAGGCAAGCAAAGCTGGTAATGGAATTTTCCGGTTTGTCCAGGGTAAAGGTTTCGGGGTCCTCTTTCGTTCAGGGTCCTGAGCAGTCCCCAACAATTTTACACTTTTACAAGGTGTTAGAACGAGGGTTGAATATTTGTTGCATATGACCAACCAGTTTTTCCTACTCTACTTGTTTATTGATCCACTCCTTTTCATAGATTTTATCCTTTGTTGACTATTAACTATCCATATAACTGAGGATTTATTTCTGACTCTCATTATCTATTCCATTCACATGAGAGTTTTTCATTACTCCAGGATCACACAATTTTGATTACTAGAGATTTATATTTTGAATCTTTCCCCCCCCCTAGAATTTCTTTGACTATTACAGGGTGGCATTATTACTCCATATTAATTTCTACAATGTTGGGGAACAGTTTTTCCCAACGTGCCCAGACATGTTGTGCACAAAGTCCTGTCAGATGTGGGGCAAAGGATAACATGCACTGAGAAACTACTCCAGGAGACAGCTGATGGCCACTTACTTTACTGTCAAATACACACATATTTATAAGGGGTCTTGGCTTAAGAGGATGGTCCATTACATAAAGTTTAGCGTTACTGACCTATCACCTTTCCAACTCTGCTTTGCCTCAGCCCAATCCCAATTAGGGCTAGTTGGGAATGACTCGTAGGTGGGGAGGTGAAACTCAAGGCCAGATGCCTGGTGCTTGTACAATGCACACAGACACTCTCTACCTAGTGCTCTGCAGGGACAGATTCTGCAGGGACAGGTCTTATCTGCTATGCAGAACAAAGCACATTATCTGCTCTGGCTCCTGTTGCCATGCTCCACATCTCTCCTTTTTATTTAAATTCAAAGCCTACAGCATTAAAAATAGGGAGATCATAAAAGGTTAACCCCAGTTAAAGTTGCATTACCTTCTCATTTCCTTATGTAGTAGCCCATTAAAATTAATTTTTTTCATTTTGTCTGAACACAGATATATATATCTGTGTATATATATACATATATATATTTATATATATAATATTTATATATATATATATAAAGCTTAAAGGAACCTCCTCTTGGGGGCATCTCAAACCCTAAACCCCAAACCCTAGCAGGGTCCTTGTCCAGTGACTTCTCTTAGGGTCATTGCAGAACTTGTCCATAACCATGCTCTTACCTTACTATTCCCATTCAGTGACAAGGTAGCTTGAAGCTTGCTATGGGTCCATCCAGTCACTTCATCGGGACCCTCCTCTTAGGTGCTTAGAAACTAAGGGCAATTGAGGCTTAAATTGAGTAAATGGATGCCCAGGAATGAACATTATCTGGAGTCAATTAACTCCCAATTTACAAAAACATAGCATCAACTGCCCTGTATCTATACAAAAAAAAAAGACATAAACTATGAAAAAAGGGCATAAAAGAGAAAAGCAATATATGAACACCCATATACTACCTTTGGGGGCTGCAACATGAAGGAAAATTGGTTGTTAGGGGCTCATATTGCTGAACTGTAAATTGATGGACCAATACCCAAGCCACATTCCAGAGATGTGGCTGAGCAAGTTTAAGTAAGCAAGGGGCTATGTCTAATAAACAGAGAACCATAATAAAAGGGGTTATGTGAGATAAATATCCTAGGCAGGACTAAAGCAATGGACCAGGAGAAGAGGGGGTGATCATTGAAGCATTCCCTAAGATTATCACCAATTTTAACCATATTTTTATATTATCCTCAGTATCCCAGATTCATTAATAAAATAACATTTTCATCAAGAAACAAGCAGATCCACCCCCCTTTTGTCCTTTGTAGTTAAGCATCCTATGCCCTCTGAAGAACAACTTCAGCCAAGGAATTAATCTGATGTTTAATGTCACAAGGGATGATTTGGTGTAGTCAGTTTGCTCCCTCAGCTGGTTGGCAAAGTCTCAGTCTGTCAGGAGAATTTTGATCAGGGCATCAGAGGACAGTCCCACCGAGATAGGAAGTTTGGAGGCAGTCAAAAGAGGCAGGAAAATTTAATGCTTCTGTCTGGTTCTGGGCAGGAGCCAGAGCCAGGAGAGTTCACCTGAACTGTAAACAGTAAACTGGGACCAATTTAGTTAAGAAAAGAAAAGAAAACAAAACTGTTTTACAGAAGAGGGTGGAACAGTGATGAAACTGGAGTCAGTGCAAGGATGTGATTTATCACCATTTTTAGCTCTAATCTGCCTCAGCTGAGAAAGGCTGAGGGAAAAGAAAAAAAAAGAGGAGGGGGGCAGGCAGGTAATTGTGTTCTGCTACAGGGTCAAAGGAGCTGTTTTTCAGCTGATTGAAATGTTGAGCTCCCTTTGTTCAAGGTGGCCTTTATAGGGCTTCTCCAACCTGAACCATTTGGGGCTTCTATCTAGGTCAAAGTTCTTTGCTATGGAGGTTAGGGGGGGGGATTAGGAGCGGTGATGGTCTTCTTTGAAATTCCTTTCCTGGCCTTTATATCTGTAGGAGCTTCTCTGGGTCTGTTGTTGTAGATAGGTGAGGGTCTTATTAGGCCTAGTTTCTTTTTTTCCCTATTTACTGCAAGGTAGGCTTTTGTCATTGCCTTGGGAGGGGGTCTTCCCTACCTGCCTACCTGCATACAACACATTCCCCCCTAGAGATTTTTACCATCTTAAATCTTTAAGGAGAAAATGGTTGAAGTTTGGACTTCTGAAGCTACTGAAGCTACTTCATGCTGACAAAGGGTGCTGACTATACCTGCATAAGCAGTGAAATGTCATGCTACCTTAGTTTTCAGTGGGCCCCAGGCAATTAATTGGTTGGGTTCCTGAAGATATAATGAGGTTCAACACAGCCATTTGCTGTGGATCCTAGTCAAAAGAAGCTAAAATCTGTAGAGATTAAAGTATACAGTTTAACATCATGTTAAATTCATTCAATGCCATGTTGAAACCTTGACTTCCCATTATCTAAGAGCACTGTTCCAGAGCCCAGTATGCAGTTTAACAAGTCTAATTCATTTAATGAAACTTTTAAAATAATTTCATTAACAGGAGTCTGGAAAATCTGTCCATTATCTTTTCCATAGATCTTGCAAAAATGGTGCTAGACCAATCCTGCAGATATAATTCCAAGAGTTTCTTATAATAATACAGTTTGATCTGTTTCTTTACTTAAAACACAACCTCAAACTCCCAAACATTCCTTTACATTCATTCTGTCCTATAACTTTCCTTCAATTTATTTCAAAATCAAGTTCACTTTAACAGAATTTCCTCCTTTTCCCACTGAGGATATCTCAATCCATAATCCTTCTGATTTAAGACATACATATAGATTCACCTAGTCAGATCCCACAAGCTTAAACTCACTGCTTTACTGAACTTAGCATAACATGATCTCCCATGTTTGGAGAGTCACTAATCATCTCATTTGAGTACAGTTTCAAAAGCATCATAACAGTTCTATAGATATTCAAATAGCTTTAAGAATGCTCATAACTGAAGTTCTTACAACATATATTCACTTGGCAAAATTTTACTTCACATTAGAAATTACCCAGGAGACTTCTTTAGGAGTCTGATTTCTAGGATAACACAGATATAAAAAGATTAAAATGCTCATAGATTACCATAAGAAAGTAAGGATTTCACACTTGCATACAAAGTTCCCTGAAGGTCAGGACCAAGTTGATACCTGCTGACAAAACTTTGCATGAAATAAAGTTATCATAATAATAGCATTCATTTTTACATACTGGACAGAGTAATTAACAATATAGTCAGTAAAAGTTGCCTAGTTATTTTCCCACATTTTCCATGCAATTCCCCATTCTTAGAAACTGCTAAAGGGGCTGTTCTTAGCCACATGGATTTTATTTTTTTTAATTTTATTTATTATTTTTTTGTAATTTTTATTAGTAAATCACTGTGGATACAGTTACAAACTTATGAACTTTCATGTTTGTATTTGGTTTACATCCGTCCACCAGTGCCGATTCTCCTCCATCAATGTTCCCAGTATTCCTCCCACCACCACCACCCCAATCCCACCACCCCACCCTGCCTCTGTGGCAGGGCATTCCCTTTTGTTCTCCCTCCTGTTGGATATTATAGTTTGCAATAGAGGTATTGAGTGGCCATTCTGTTCGGTCTATAGTCCACTTTTGGTACCCAAGTGGGGCCTCCCAATATTCTCTACTAGGTATTCCTTTCTTTGTCTCTGCTGCCTTTTCCCCCAGCATGTGAAGCCAGTTTCCAAGATGTGTGGCAGACCTCTTGGTTCTTATCTTTACTACTCTTGAGTGTTAGTATCCCATTCAGCTACTTTATATTCCATAATATGAGTGTGATTTATCTATGTCTGCCTCTTTTTTTCTGACTCATTTCACTCAACATGACACTCTCCATGCTGATCCATTTATCGGCAAATTTCATGACTTCATCTTTTCTAATGCTTCATAATATTCCATTGTGTAGATGTACCAAAGTTTCTTTAACCAGTCATCTGTTTTTGGGCACTCTGGTTTTTTCCAGATTTTGGCTTTTGTAAATAGTGCTGCAATGAACATAGAAATGCAGATGTCATTTCTACTATACCTTTTTGCCTCTCCAGGGTACATTCCCAGGAGTGTTATTGCTGGGTCCAATGGGAGCTCAATTTCTAGTTTTGTGAGAATGGTTCATATTGTTTTCCAAAAGGGCTAAACCAGTCGGCATTCCCACCAGTAGTGAAGAAGAGTCCCTTTCTCCACACATCCACACCAACATTGGCTGTTTTTGTTTTTTTGGATGTGGGCCAGGCTCTGTGGTGTGAGATGATATCTCATTGTTGTTTTGATCTGCATCTCCCTGATGATTAGTGATGTAGAGCATTTTCTCATGTGCCTCTCCGCCATTTGGATTTCTTCTTTGGGAAAGTTTATGTTCATTTAATCACCCCATATTTTGATCAGGTCAGCAGTTTTCTTCTTGTGGAATTCAACCAGTGCTTTGTATATCCTTGATATCAATCCTTTTTCGGATGGGTATTGGGTAAATATCCTTTCCCATTTTGTAGGCTGTCTTTGTACTTTGGTCACTGTATCTTTTGAGGTGAAGAAGTTTCTTAATTTAAGATATCCCATTTATTTATCTCTGTTTTCACTTGCTTGGCCAGTAGCAAGTCATCTTTGAAGATACCATTGGCTTCAATGTCGTGGAGGGTTTTGCCGACTTTGTCTTTAATGTACCTTATGGTTTGTGGTCTGATTTTGAGGTCTTTCATCCATTTTGATCTGACTTTTGTACTTGGTGATAGGTTGTGATATGAGTCCATTTTTTGCATATGGCTATTCAGTTTTGCCAGCACCATTTGTTAAAGAGGCTTTCCTTGCCCACGCCACTTGGATTTTAAAGTGACTCAGTTTTTTCCCCTTCAGTTCTGATGCTAGTCTGGCATTTGGGCAGGAAATCCTACTGTCTGAAACTTTTAGCAAGGCACAATGCTATGGCCTCCAACTATGAGACTGACATGTAAGATTAATCTATTGCAGCTCTTTGCTAAGTATCTTTAGAAACTGTACTTACCAAAAGTCTAAGCGATCAGATAAAACACTGATAACAGAAGTTTTGCAACCAATTTTATAACTACTGAAACTCATGTTTTAATCTAAACCATTATTCTTTGAATATGCTTATATGCACCCCAATTATCTCAACTCACAATATTTTCCAGGTCAAATATTCTAATAATCCAACACAGATATAAATATGTAAATTGACATAATAGCATAAGACCTTTGAATCATCCATTTTTCTGAAACATGAGAAAACCTTCTTTGACTTAATTTCAATTTTTCTTGTAAATAGGTTATTTCAAATTACGAGTTTTCTACACCAGATACTTGAACAATTCCACAAGGATACAAAGAAACTTTCAGACACAGAAAAACTTCCCTGTCTTTTTGCAAACATTGATATTAATATAAGAAAAAACTTGAACTGCCAAGGTTTATAAAAACATGAGAAAACTTTGTTTTTGGTGGCTACTGTACCTCTGTTGTTTTGTACAATGGCCGAATTTTTCATTAAGATTTGCTGAGGCTTGCAAGATAAAGCCTTGAATTTTCTGAACTCTTATTTCACCTTAGTGAAATTCATCTTATTTTAGGCTCTAGTTCCACAGCTCTTCCTAGATAGTGCAGATTCTGAAGCTGAAATAATTTAACTGTTAATAACCATTAATATTCTTCCCATAAGAAATTTAGATTGAGAAATTTGATTTCCCTGTAGGATCAACATTCTGCAGAGAAATCTGTTTAAACATGGTCTGGGACTATTGGGAGAGTATACAAATTTTTTTGTGGAAACAGGAAAGGTGAAAGTGCTAAGATCTTCAGAGGGGACCCATCCTTGTGGGATTTGGGCTTTCAGTCCTTTTTCCAATGATATCCCTTCTGACACCAAGAGCACAGGATATTACGTTTGGGGATCTCCTCTGAGGAGGGGTCATTCTTAGGACAGTTTTTTTCTCCAGTGACCTAACTCACTGCATATAAAGCAGCGAGGGTTGATCATGCAGTTATCCTGGAAGCAGGCAGTCATTGCTGCAAAGTAGAAGGAGGATGACTCTACATCTTGTGTTTTTATGATCCAGTCCTTGTAATGAGCATCACATGGCCTCCCAGGCACACTTACATTCAGGAATTATTTCATGCCAGACAAATTGGTGTACCATCCCATCCTGAGTAATAGGTTCTGAAACTTTGCACTGGATACTTTCTTTGACTCTCTGAACAAAGTCAGGGAAAAGTCACATTGTTTTCTGACACAGAGAAGTTAGAGATGCCCCAGGGGCCCGTCAGTTTGAGGCATTATCCTTTCCCAGGACTAGTTTGCACACAAATGGACTTGGCTAAAAAAACCTTACAAACTGTTGCAACAGGGAGTGTGGGTGGTAGTTACTCCCTCCCCTAGCAGGTGATCTAAGGTCCAAGTTGGTGGGGTGCGGGAGTGTGCATTACCACTGTCAGCCTCCCTGCACTTAACTCCAAAAAATTATTTTACATTGGAAGAAAAGAGAGCCCAACAGGACAGCCTGAGCAATATATGCACTTACGCGACAGAGAAATGGTATACACTATTGATTTGGTCCAAGGCCCCTTAACAGTGTCCTCCTTAATGGCGATATGCAGGTACTTGAGTTCCTGAGAAGAATAGGGGGTTTGGGATACCCCTGGCATGACACAAAGATGGCAAAATTTTCAGGAGAAATACTTATCTCTTTCCTGGGCCCTACGGATTTGGTGGTCCAGGGAGTGATCTCATACACATGTTCCCCAAAAGCCTAACTCTGAGACCAGCTAAGCTTCATGCTAGGAGAGTGTACAATTTCTAGCAAGTTGTTTAGAATAGTATAAGTCTTTGGAGCTGTGGCCCCCTAGTTTCAAATAGAGGAATTAAGAGGGGAAGTGGGGATGGGGGAAGGAATGGTAACTCTATGATGCTCACCCAGCTGGACCCCTACCTGGATATTAAGGTTCCCTTAGCATTGGAATACAGGTATAACCCCCCTGTCGGGTTGCTCCCTTGCTGGGTAAGTCTTTGTCAGCCATTATGGGATTCACAGAATCATGGGTTGGAGTCCACCTAGACCCCGTGGCCAAATCCACAGGGCTTATTCAGTCACTCTCCACAGTCACTCACTTGGCATGCCTCATTCACATGTTCAGAATTCAAAGGTGGAAAGGAAAAGAGACTGCTCCAATGCTGTGTTGTCACAAATCCTGAATGAACAGATAATTATGCAAGTGCATGTGAGAAGTAGAAAGAGTCAGAAAGAAAATGAGAGAAGGAAAGATGGTTGAAGGGCTGAAGGAGGGCCGGTATTTCTCAGATCAGATCAGGGGAACTCACACATCCAAAAACACCGATTACCTTCGTAGGTGCCCGAGTTTTGGGCGCTAGATGTTGGGGAAGTTTTTCCCAACATGCCCAGACACATTGTGCCAGTCTGGCCAGATGAAGGTTGAAGAATGATGGGTGCACAGATAAACCATTCTGGGAGAGAGATGGTGGCCACTTACTTTAATGCCAAATACACACATATTTTATAGAGGTCTAGGTTAAGAAGATGGTCCAATCACATAAAGTTTTGCACGACTGGCTTATCACCTTTCCAACTGCTTTTCTCAGCCCAATCCCAATTAGGGCTAGTTAGGAATAACTCTTGGGGCGGGGGTAGGTAAGGCTTAAGGCTGGAAACCTGGTGCTTATAAAATGCACCCAGATACCTGCTCCTGGTTTGCTATGCAGGGACATGTCTTTTCAGCTCTGCAAGGACATATATTATCTGCTCTGGCCATCCTCCACACTACAGCATTTGATTTCTTATTAAAATTTGGGTAGTAGCAATAGTATATCTGATAGTATATGCCTTGCATGTGGCTTCTGAGTTCATTCACCATCATCCCATAGGATCACCCAAACCCACCAGGAGTGATTCCTAAGTGCATAGCCAGTAGTAAGCACTAGGTACTGCTAGGTCTGACACACAAAAAAAATTAAATAAAATCCCCCGCTTCCCGCCGCCTGGACTCCCTGAGACCCTCCAGCCGCCACAGCCCTGTCCTCCGCTCCCCGGCTCCTGACCTGGCCCACTAACTGCAAACACGCAAAATAGCCATTAGCTTAGTCTGACACTATAAAAGCTGTCAGTTAATAAGGGAAGTTTAGCACAATCAGTAATCCTTCTTTCCACAAGAAGAAAAAGGAATAAATAACTACAAAGTTCCAACTCTATACTTCCGTCACAATATGAGGAAGCAGCGAAAATCCCCTCCACCAAGAGAGGGAGAAGAAAAAATTCCAGAAACATCAATGGGGGCTACTCACATCTACGACCTCTCAGATAAACAATTCAGAGAGGAGATCTGTAGGAGAGTCGACCTACTCCAAGCAACCATGGAACAGACATCCAATAAACTGAGGGGGGAGATGAATGAAGCACTGGAACGGTCCACCAAGAAAATACAGTAAGAAATGAGAACAGAAATCTCAAACCTACGAATGGAAGTCACACAAATAAAGGAATCGGTAGACGAATTAAAAATCTCTCTAGATGCCCTCAACAATAGAATGACTACAGCTGAAGAATCAGCGACCTGGAAGATGAGCTGCAGAAAGCTTATAGACAACAACAAATCATGGCCAAAGACCTCAAAATGGCTATAGAGCGAATCAGAGCCCTGGGGGATGACTTCAAGAGAAACAAATAAGAATAAGAATAAGAAGTCAGCCCTGGGGGATGACTTCAAGAAAAACAAATAAGAATCATTGGAGTACCAGAACCACAGGGAAGTAACCCCAATGAAAAAAACACAGTCAAAGACATCATTGCTAAGAAATTCCCAGAGCTGGAGAAGGCAGGCATCCAGATACAAGGAGTCCGAAGAGTACCAGCAAAAAGAGACCCGAATAAAAAGACTCCAAGGCATATCATAGTCAGAATGACGGATGCTATGGATAGAGACACAATTCTGCAAGCAGCAAGGTCACAGAAGGAAATTACATACAAAGGAGCACCCCTCAGATTGACAGCAGACCTGTCAGAGGAAACCCTCCGAGCCCGAAGACAATGGAGGGACATAGTGAAAAGACTCAACGAAATGAATGCCTCACCAAGAATACTTTATCCGGCTAAACTCTCACTCAAACTCGAAGGAACCATACAGTACTTCTCGGATAAACAACAGCTCAGGTCCTTCATAGACTCAAAACCAAACTTGAAAGAAGGTCTAAAGGGGCTACTGTAAGACAAGGTGGAGCCACATAAAAACAACAAATACCACAGAAATATGACACAAAATCCTATCACAATAATCTCTCTCAATGTCAACGGCCTAAATGCACCCATCAAGAGACACAGAGTGGCAAAATGGATCCAGAAATTAAACCCATCATTCTGCTGCCTGCAAGAAACACACCTGAACAAACAGAGTAAACATAGACTCAAAGTCAAAGGATGGAAAACAATCCTGCAAGCAAACAACCCCCGTAAAAAAGCTGTAGTGGCCATCCTAATATCCGACAACATAGATTTCAGGTTGAAAAAGATTAAAAGGGACAGCGAAGGTCATTTTCTGTTTATCAAGGGATATGTACAACAGGAA
>JASTTN010002234.1:0-37037 GCA_030324115.1 Sorex maritimensis
AGGGGGTCTGGGGGGTATGGGTTAGGTGGGGGAGCCACGCCTGGTGGTACTCGGGGGTTACTCTTGGCTCTGCATTGAGGAATGCATTCTGCATTCTGGACAGAGAACTGTTTTGCTCTTCCTACTCCAAAGTATTAGTAAAGAATTATTTACTCAATATTTGAAAATTCAAAAAACAAAAAGTCTTATACCACAGTCTATTTATACTTGACGAAAGGACATTACAGTTCTTTAATCTAAGGACCACCAAACTTTCTTCTGGTTTTGTCAAGTTAATTTAATTTAGATTTTGTCAAGAAGCAGTCATCTGGGGGCTGGAGAGATAGCACAGCGGGTAGGGCGTTTGCCTTGCACGCGGCCGACCTGGGTTCAAATCCCAGCATCCCATATGGTCCCCTGAGCACCGCCAGGGGTAATTCCTGAGTGCAGAGCCAGGAGTAACCCCTGCGCATCGCCAGGTGTGACCCAAAAAGAAAAAAAAAAAAGAAGCAGTCATCTGAAGGAAATGGTCACTCTGGGAGCTGAAAGGAGGTAAAAGAGATATGCATGATACCCTCTCAGTAACAATACTGCAAACTATGGTTTCTGAAAGGAAAAAAGAAACCTGTGTTGAGGCTCTTTGCAGGCATGTACAGAGATGCTGGTTAATAAGAAGGTAGGAAATGGAATTAACCTTGCTCTTAGCCATCTCCTTGCCTTTCAGCAGCTTGAAAGTTACCAAGAAAAGGAAAAAGTGCCTACCAAAGATGCATACTGGGGGAGAGAAGGGAAAGAGAGGATACCGGTGAAGGGAAGGGGACACTGGTGAAGGGATTGGTGCTGGAACACTGTATGCCTAAAACTTTGAATAACTCTGTAACTTTGTACTCATGTGATTCAATAAATTAAAACACATTATCTATCCTTGAGATACTTCAGTCATCAAAGACACAAATTTAAGACTTTTTGTTTGCTCCGAGATCTCTGTTCCTCTCTCTCACCTGGGCTTGGCTGACACTAGAAAGTGTTCCATTTATAAATGACATTTATAAATGAAATCAGAAATATAAAATACATTATAAAGTAAACTCACCTCTATCTCCATTATTTCCCTTAGTGTCTTCAATTGAATCTAAACAATCAATAAGGACTTCTCCAGGTCTTGTTTTCATTTGTCTGAAATAAACATAGCTGCTTTAATTTTACTGCTACAACTACACCTACTTAGAATCAATTTAGAAATGACATATGTATTTTAAAGCAGGCAATTGTATAAAAGATACAATACCAACTGCTCTTGATGTCTTCAAGAACACAGAGAGGAGATCTGGAGTGATTGGGAATACAGAGAATAAAACAGAACCAGAAAGAGGTCACAGGTGCTGGAAAAGAGAGAAACTGGCTAAAGATCAGGAAAAAAAGGAAAAAAAAGAAAAGAAAAAAGATCAGGAAAAGAGAAAAAGAAAATATGGGAAGAGGCTGGAGATACAGTGTAGAGGATAAGGGACTTACATTGCATGTGGCCTAACCAGGGGTGATTTCCGACATCATATATAATACCCTGAGCAACATCAGGAAGAGATTTCAGAGTACAGAGTCAGGAGTGGCCCATGAGCACAAGCAGGTGTGGGCCAACCATCTCCCCAGCTCTGATAGGGCTGGAGCGATAGCACAGCGGTTGGGCTTTCAACTTGCACGTGGCTAACCCGAGTTTGATTCCTCCGCCCCTCTTGGAGAGCCCGGCAAGCTACCAAGAGTATCGAGCCTACGCGCCAGAGCCTGGCAAGCTACCGTGCCTATTGGATATGCCAAAAACAGTAACAATAAGTCTCTCAATGAGAGACATTATTGGTGCCCGCTCAAACAAATTGATGAGCAACGGGATGACAGTGATAGACAGTGATGATAGTAGAAAGACTAAGTTAGCTGGGAAAGGTGGCCTCTACTGAGAGGCATTTGAGAAATACAGTGGATAGGTAAGAAGGAATCAGATTACGGAGCCACTTGAATACCAAATGGAGAAGTAGACCCCTTATCCTGTGGACACTTGAGAAAAGTCCTATTTTATTTTATTTTTTAAATTGAATCACCATGAGATACAGTTATGAAGCTTTCATGTTTGAGTTTCACATCCCTCCACCAGTGCATATTTTCCACCACCAATGTCCCCAGTATATCCCCCCTTCCCAACCCTCCCCCTGCCTCCATGGCAGACAATTTCCCCTACACTCTCTCTCTACTTTTGGGCATTATGAAAACCCCGGTTTTTGAATACAATAAACAAGTTCCCCCAGGTTTTTGACTAGAAGAAACAAGGTCTGACAGCTATGAAGGGGACAGGATAAAGCACCTGTGCAGAATCAAGACTTAGAAAATAATCACATGAAGGAAATAAAGTAAATCATGGTTTTATTTTATTTTTAGCTCTTTGATCACACCTGGTGATGCACAGGGGTTACTCTTGGCTCTGCACTCATGAATTACTCCTGACAGGGGACCAGACGCTGGGGATCGAACTAGACAGACTGCATGCAAGGCAATGCCTTACCCGCTGTACTATCTCTACAGCCCCTAAATCATAATTTTAAGACAATACATTGTAGAGCATAAAAAAATTTAACAGTTTACAACTTTGAATTGGATCATTTTAAAACTATCTTGCTCCTCTTTTACTATTTACCTATAGAAAGGTACCTGCTACTAATTCTTAAAATATCTGAAAACCAAGTTAGGATTAGGAATCTAGCACAACTCAATCTAAAAACTTAAATCAGTATTTCCTGGGCCATCTAAACACACTCTCAACATAAGGAATCTTAAGAAGCGACTAAGAAGCTCCATACCATGAAGTCAGGAACCTTAGTTTTACTATTTTCTAACATGTAACTGCCCAACATGGTTTGTGGAGCGGCTACTCCAAGCCAGGTTGCCCTAGGTGGTGCTGGGTGGTAGTGCTGGAGTTGGGTGGTAGTGCTGAGGGTGGAGGGGTACGAGATGCCAGGATCTAGAACCCCCGCCAGCTCGTAGCGCTTGCTGCACTCACCCCCTGAACCACCTTCCAGGCGGTGGGCGGCAAAGAACAATACTCCTGGCTCTTCAGTGTCGGGAATTCAACCCAGGGTCTCACTCACAAGCAAAGCGCGCACTCTACCACTGAGCTACATCCCTGGTACTTGTCGCTTTCCTAAAAGCAGGTCATTGTCCAAAACGACGGGCTCCAAATGAGGGCTCTTTCTGCCTGCTGGTGATTTATATGAACCACAGGCGGGACCGAACTCCGAACGAGGTTGCCGGGTTAGGAATTTCGGAGAAGGCTCCCTCCCATCTTCCTTCCCTCACTTGGCAGAGGATGCTCACAAAGGCCAAGGGATGGTTCCACGGGCCCATGCGCGCGTCACTCCGGTTCCCCCTTAGGTGGACCTGGTGGCCGTGGAGTCTCTACCCTCAGTTCCTTTCACAGGACCAACAGCCCAGGGTGACCCGGGGCTCGCGAAGCCCAGGGGACTCCTCCGTGTCCGCGCTCACCAGCCTAGCCTGGCCGCTCAGGCCCCAAGCTACCAGGGCCGCGAGCTGCCGCGGCGCTGCCCCCTCCCGCGGGCCGGCATCGCCCCGCCGCGCCCTCTGCGGGCCCCGGGGCTGCTAGGCAATCTCAGAGACTCACTGCGAGGACACGTCGAAACGGACGTCGCGATCCTCCCAAAGCGCGTCTAGCACCGACATGGTGACTGATGGCCGAGGCCCGAGCTCTATGCGGAGCTAAAAGGTTGGGCGGCGTCGTGCCGGCTCTATGGCAACGGGTACGACGTCTACGGCGAGCGAAGAGACTCAAACTTCCTTGAGAGCGCGCGCGCTCACTTTCTTTGGCACTATTGCATCATTTAGCGGATGTGACACGTGCCGTGGTATCTGGAGAGTGGAAGAAGTCGAGGTGACCCAGGGCCATGTGTTTGACATCTGGGCGACCTTTCCCCAAACAAGTCCTTCAGGCATCCATTTTCCTCATATTTCTTTACGCAAAAACACTAAATCAGTCCCTGCCTGGGCCCCTGGACATGATTTCTTCATGTCTATCTCCTGGACTCCTGCCACGTTCTTGGACTTCCTGCACTTCACTCAGAGGCTCTGAGTCCGCGCACCGTCCGCCCCCACTCTTGCCCCCCACCATCCCCACCCCCGCGGACCCCACCGCCTCAAACCCCATTCTATCTGGAGCTCTGCCCCTTTGTCATTTAAGTCTCAGCTCTTATATCAGCCGAGATGCTCCCTGATTTCCCCCCTGCGGTTCTACTCTACGCACCCCAAGGTCAGGACTTCACCAGTCCGGTTAGCTTTCAGCAGTGCCTAGATCACAGTTAGGTACTGAATAATCACTTTTTCCTGTGCCTTTCTGATGTTTAGTATTTGGGCCGCACCTTAAGATGTTTGGGAGCTACTCAAGGGTGTTGCCTAAAGAACCATGCGGTGCCATGGATGGAACTGAGGCTTCCACCGGCGGACTGTGTCCTCCAGACCTGCCAGTTATCGCCTCACCTCCATAAATACTTCTTGAGTCTAAGTATTGTTTCTGTCCAGTGTAAAATGTTGGCAGTGAATTAATTATGCAAGGTAGATCAATTCCAGCTTTTGGGGGAAATGGGACCATTAGAGCAGAGAGGAAAGGCTATGTACTTCTACTGTCTTCCTACCAAAATACCTATTTCTGTAATAGATGCAGTGCCCGTGTCTTGATGCTGTAAGTAAAGGGAAGGAATAGACCTCTTCTTTTCCTAATGTTAACATCCCTCCAATCAGATCAATTTAGAAATCAATTGCTGTTCAAAGTAAACTAATGTAATTCCATTCACCTTACTTCAGCTTTTCTTAACCTTTATAAGGTTGAATCTCTTGATATCTTTATAGTTATTAAGATAATATAAATATAATTATTTATATAAATCAACAGATATATGATCTAGATAACAAACCTATATTATATAATTTACTTATATAAATAAATATATAGATCTCGCAGGGCAGAGCCCTGGCAAGCTCTTCGTGGCGTATTTGATATGCCAAATACAGTAACAATGATGGGTCTCATTACCCTTACCCTGAAAGCCTCCAATGCGGTACTGCCGGGAAGGATGAGTAAAGAGAGGCTGCTAAAATCTCAGGACTAGGATGAATGGAGATATTACTGGCACCAGCTTGAGCAAATAGATGATCAATGGGATGACAGTGGTACAGTGATTTATATAAATAACTATGTGGACTGGAGTGATAGCACAGCGGGTAGGGCATTTGCCTTGCACTTGGCTGACCCGGGTTGGATTCCTCCGTCCCTCTTAGAGAGCCCAGCAAGCTACCGAGAGTATCCCACCTGCACAGCAAAGCCTGGCAAGCTCCTGTGGTGTATTCAATATGCCAAAAATAGTAAAGTCTCACAATGGAGACGTTACTGGTGCCCACTCGAGCAAATTGATGAAAACGGGACGACAGTGCTATACAGTGCTAAATAAATATATAATCTAGATAATATAAAGCTATATTATCTAGAATTCTTATCTATATTATTTAGAACACTACTTCACACTGTTTACCCATGGCCAGACAGTCTGAATGATCAAACCTCATGTTTCCAGTACATACTTGTGCTTTTCTTTTTTGAGGAGGAGCTCCTCAGGGCTGGGAGCCATTCCCTGCAATACTTAGGAATGGTGGTAGAACTTTGGCTGAAGGAAGGGCCTCATGAATACAAGCATAAACTCCCTACTTTGAACTATTTCCTCAAATTTACTTGTGTGCTTATGTTATATACTCTTGAAAGAAACTATTAGGCTATCAATATATACTGCAAAACCAATATTTACAATAATGGAAATTTATAATTGCATTTATTATAAATTTATAAAATTATTTATAAAAATAGTATTTA
Source organism: Sorex maritimensis (assembly GCA_030324115.1). Classification (NCBI taxonomy): domain Eukaryota; kingdom Metazoa; phylum Chordata; class Mammalia; order Eulipotyphla; family Soricidae; genus Sorex; species Sorex maritimensis. The sequence goes on from JASTTN010002234.1 coordinate 5,894, forward strand.
TTTAATATTTATACATGTGGGGGGGATTTGGGCCACATACAGCTGCACTCAGGAACTATTTCTGGCTCTGGTGCAGAAGTGGTCTCTGGTGGTACTCAGTACTCGGAGGACCATATAAGATGGTGGAAATTCATGCCTGAGTTAATGAAATGCAAGACAAGTGACTTAACCCCTGTACTATCTCTCCAGTCCTATTTCCACATTGTATACATTGTACTATTTGTATTACAAAATATAAATTTTCATCTCATACCTCTAAAGTAGATGTTCTGGGGTGTCCTAAATTATTTTAATAGCATGCCATTAATAATACATAGTGACACATTTAGGAGGTTATTAATTTGTCTTACAATATAATTTGTGTATTGAAATTGAGCTTCAATGCTCAATAGGCTGGTAAAATTGCAACGCTTTACAGCATTAAACATAAACATTATAAATGGAATCAGTTTAATTGTTATTGTTCTTTCATACAAATCCCAAACACAAAAACAGTCTGATGATGCTGGAACTATTTACAGTACATTAACCACCAGGTTAAATTTTAAACATTAAAGAGGTTATTGAATGAATAAAAAAGTTATTGTCTATTTCTTAGAATTTCCATTGTGTATTGATTGTAACATAATGAGTAGAGCTTAGAAAATCCATTTTGGAGGTTGAAGAAACACTACGTCAGTAAAATACTAACCTTGCATGTGGCCCACCTGGTTTTGATCCCTGGCACCACAGATGGTCCCCTGAGCACCATTAAGAGTGATGCCTAAGTGCAGAACCAGGCGTAAGCCCTGAGCATATCTGGGTACAGCCCCCAAACCAGAAAAATAAAAAAAGACTAAAGTTCAACAAAGACATTCGACTTTTTTCTTCCCAGACCTATTCTATGTTATTTCTTTTTTGTTTTTTTTTTCTTTTTGGGTCACACCCGGCAATGCACAGGGGTTACTTCTGGCTCATGCACTCAGGAATTACTCCTGGAAGTGCTCAGGGGACCATATGGGATGCTGGGAATCGAACTCAGGTCGGCCTCATGCAAGACAAACGCCCTACCCGTTGTGCTATCGCTCCAGCCCCTATGTTATTTCTGAATATGTTGACATGCACTTTTTTTTTTATTAATCTCTCTTTTAAAAAAATAAAAAAATGTAAAATATTTTTATGAATCACCATGAGGTACAGTTACAGACTTACAAACTTTCGGTTGTGCATACTACAATTGAGTACCCATCCCTCCACCAGTGCCCATTCTCCACCACCGATGTTCCCAGTATCCTTCCCAGCTTCCACCCTGCTCGTGCCCCAGCCCCCACCATCTCTGTGGCAGGTGCATTCCCTTTTACTCTCTCTCTCTTTCCTTTAGGGTGTTGTGGTCTGCAATGCAAGTATTGAATGGCCATCATGATCAGTCTATAGTCTACTTTCAGCACACTTCCCATCCCGAGCAGGCCCTCTAAACACCCCTTTACTTGGTGTTCCCTTGTCTATCTGAGCTGCCTTTTCTCCCAGCATGTGAGGCTGGCTTACAAGGAGTGGAGCAAACCTCTTGGTACTTATCTTTACTATTCTTGGGTGTTAATCTTCCATTCTGTTACTTTATATTCCACAGATGAGTACAATCTTTCTATGTCCCTCTCTTTCTGGCTCATTTCACTTAACATGATACACATCTCAAATGTATAACAAAATAAAAGGAATCATGCTATGCATGTTGTTCTGCAGTGTAGGTATCAATTTAGTAGCACATGATAGCAACATGAACTTACTGATTAGGTCAGACTTAATCTCTTGTTTAAGGTGGTGTTGACCCCTGCTTTTTTAGCAGCAGAGTTAAATATTTTCTATGTCTTTTCTATTTCACTTTTGGACCAACCTGGCTGTACTCAGAGCTTACTCCTAGTTCTGTGCTCACGGGTCATTCCTATTGGTGCTCGTGTGGTACCAGGGATGGAATTGGGGTTGACTGTGCACAAGTCAAGCATCTTGCCCCATCATATCTCTTTGGCCCTATTTTTCTTTCTTTTTCTTCTTCTATTTTATTTTATTTTTGGCTTTTTGGGTCACACCCGGCGATCTCAGGGGTTACTGCTGACTCTGCACTCAGGAAATACTCCTGCTGGTGCTGGGGGACCATATAGGATGCTGGGGTTGAACCCAGCTCTGCTGAGTACAAAGCAAAAGCCCTACCTGCTGTACTATTGTTCCAGCCCAACGTTATTTCTCTTTTTCTACGCTCTTTTCTTTGGAAGTGATTCACTCAGTCCAAAACATGCAAAAGGGGAACAATTAATCTCCATAACCTGGAGGATGAAATATCTATACCTACTTAACTTGGAATTCTGGCGAGATCAGGCATGCTCAGGGTGATATGACTATAGATAACTTTATTTGGAATTCTGAAAGGAAGACTTCTCTTTCTTGCATTTATCTAACCAATCATTTATTTGTCTGTGGATGTCCCCACCAAAATAGAATTCCCATCCAATCTAATTTTATCAACTCCAATAAAGGTAGTCTTACCTTGGCTTTGATAACTTTGTGTCAAATTTTACCCTACACTCACATTTTATTTTTATTTTATTATTAACATTCCCACCCTGCCTCACACACATACCCAGCAGTGCTGAAAGCATATGCCTGGCTTGTTCTCAGGAATCACTCCTGGCAGGGCTCGGAGGATCATATGAGGTACCAGAAATTGAACCTGGGCCAATTACATACCATACAAGGCTTACCCGCTGTACTCTCTCTAACCCCTGCATACACATTAAAAAAACTGTTTTGGGACTAGAGAGATAGTACAGATAGTACACATATGCTTGCCATAGCCACTTGTGAGGGCTTACTCCTGGCTCTCCACTCTGGGGTTACTCTTGATTGTTCTTAGTGCCTGGGGACCATATCAGGGATCAGCCAAGTGTTCTGGTCCTCCTTTTGACTTTTTAAATGTTTCTTCTGTTGCTTCTTTGTTGCAGAATTAAAATATCATACACATAACACACAAAATATGTCAATTGATAAGGCTTCAATTAATAGTAATTTTTAAGCGTTAATTTGAGGTACAATAAAATTATCTATGTATTTCTTTTGAATGGGATCCAATGTTTTAGGGTCAACTGTACTTTTATAGATTTTTTTTTTTTTTTGCTTTTTGGGTCACACCCGGCGATACACAGGGGTAATTCCTGGCTCTATACTCAGGAATTACTCCCGGTGGTGCTTGGGGGAGCCATCTGGTTTTCTAGGAATTGAACCTGAGTCAGCTGCATGCAAGGCAAAAACCCTACCCGCTGTGCTAACGCTCCAGCCCAGTACTTTTATAGATTGTTAATGTAATATTTTTAGGATATACTAACACAGTACTATGTTACTGTTATAAACTTAGAAATAGTATCTTTTATTTTATTGAAAAATATTCCTTCCCCCCTTGCTTCACTGTTACTGTGATAGGGTGGCTCACGTGTTTGGCTGTGCTTAGAATTTTTGGCTATGGTGCCCACTGGGTTCCTACTGAGGTGCTTCTTAGTTGTGGTGCTTACCATCATGCTTGTTAGGAGTCGCACTGTTTGGGTATGGCCCCAAACAAAGCAAGAGAAATTACTTGCTCCTCTCAATACAGGCATCAGTTTTTAAAATGAAGGCCAGGGAGTTGGAGTAGAGGCTTGAGTCTGGAGAGGAATTATGTAAGCTTTTCTCTAGAACTATAGTGACACCCTGTGGCTAGTTGTTGAATAGAATGGGTTTAGATCCCTTTTTGAACTCATAAAGAACTGTTAACCACATTCATCAGAATGAGGATTTAAAATGAGCGTCTTTAATATATACAGAAAGGAATTTTGTTAATATTTAAATATGTACTCTTTTATAAAAATAAATATAATTTATTTACATTATTTTAAGTTCCTCCCAGATAACCAAGTGCCAATCTAATTTTGCATATACCTATGTTGTGGAGCAGTTATGAGATCTGAAATCCATAAAATTTTAAGAGAACTGCATTTGTGTGTGCATATGAATTCATGCTTCATTTTAGCTATGACAATATCCTCCTGTGAGTTCAAGGCTCTCTCAACTCTTCATATTAGAGTAGGTTTCTCACTTCTTTCTGGAGCTAATTTGGATGACCTTCATCAGCTTCTTTTTCTGTGGAAGTTGTCATTTCTCTGGCAAACTGTGTTTACCTTAGGTTAGAATTTTTATTTTCAAAAAGACCTCAATGATAAAAGTAAACAAATCCAGGGAAAATGGAAAGGCTGGAGGAATAGGATTAGCTAGCAATGCAACATTGTGCAATAAAAGGGTCATTGGAATATAGATCACTTCTGAATATCTTATTTCTGCTTATCTGAACTCAGTAAAATTAGTCAATCTTTGAGTCCTCTTCCTATCTGCAAAATGAAGATAACAATATCAAATAGTTATTACAATAATTAACTGGTGGAGATAAATTTTAACCACAAGCACAACCCATGAAAGGACCAAAAAGATAGTTCAAGTGGTAGAACTTAGCTTCACACACTGGGTCATCTGTGAAGGATGTGAGAAATTTGGCAAAGTAAAAAGTTTCTGAATGTACACGGACCAGTGCTAACTCAAAGTCAAATATGTAATGAGTACATGGAGATTTTGGCTGCATTCATCCCTGCTGCATTTCTTGGGTGCAAAGGAGCTGGGAGCGGAAAACATTTAAGAAGTCCTATAATAGACATACGCCTTGTATCGGGGAGATCTGTGTTCAAATTCAACCTCTTGTACTGCATGGCTTCGTGAGCATGGCTAAGAATGACCCCATATAAATAGAAAGTTCAACCCAGAGAAGAAAAAAGTGATAAATTGAACTTTATTGACATTCACAACTTGTACTGTGCAAAAGAGACTAAATTATGAAGACAGTTTATAGTCAGAGAATATTTGCAAAATACATGTCCATGTAAAGGAGTTGTGTTCAAAATATGAAGAAAAAAGAATGAATAGAATATAATAACAAATTGTACAAACACTCATTTTTTACCTTTCCATGCTACCTAGAGAAGAGTCTATGGTGTTGTTCTGGGTTCCCAGCATAACTTAAGGGAAACTTCCACCATGTCCAGAGTCCTGAAAATGAAGGACAAGGATACCTTCAAACTCCTTGCAGCAGGTACTCACCTGGGTGGCACTAACTTTGACCTCCAAATGGAGCAGCAGGTATACCTCTATAAAAGGGTAAAGTGACACATCTACACTCTCACTTTGCCGAGAATCTGGGAGGAACTTCTGTGAGTATCTGGTGCCATTCTGCCATTGAAAACTGATGGGTTTGAGAGATAATACCCTGGATAGGGTGTTTGCCTTGCATGCAGCCAACCTAGGTTCAGTCTCTTGCATGCCAGAGGGTCACCCAAGCACTGCCAGGAGTGATCCTTGAGTGCAGAGTTAGGAGTAACCCCTGGGCATAGCTGGGTGTGGACCCCCCACCCAAAACAAGCAAACAAAAAAAAAAACAAGAAAACTGAGTTGATGTCCGTGTGATTTCACCTAGGAAAACTGGACAGACAACTGTACTAACACTCTTTCACCAGAGCCACTTCTACTGCTGCTGTTTCTCTCCTGGAACTTGCACTAACCAAACCCAGGCAGATTTCTGGGAGTTGAGACTTCCATTGGTTATTAATTCCTGGGCTCACCTCTCTCAGATATGTCTTCTATTAACCTGCCTCCCAGGATTCTGTATAACATAGACTCCCCTGCATGCTCTGTGGTCATCGCTATTCCTGCAATAGCTAGGGCGCTCACTTGGTGGCGCTCATGGGGTGCATGTTGGCCTGTGCAGTTCTACACATGCTGCATACCATCTCCCAGGGAGGTCAGGCCTGATCTTTCCTTCAACATAGATCCTGAAGTGATGGGGAAAAAAAGAACAAGTTATCGGCTGAGAAAGCTGGGACCCAGGAGGAATTTCAGGGTGAACGAACTGCCCTAGGTCCAGAGTAAGCCCTACTGAGGCTGAGGTTGCTGAGGGGTCTCACTGGGTGCAGTTGTTGTCTGAGCTCTGAGCTGATAAAGCAGGTCATCGCTGAAGCCTGGAGCAGGTCATAGCTGAAGGTGACCGCTGAAGACTGGTCTTCAGCTTCTCTTTCTCTCTCTTTTTTTTTCTTTTTGGGTCACACCTGGCGGTACACAGGGGTTACTCCTGGTTCTGCACTCAGGAATCACTCCTGGCAGTGCTCAGGGGGCCATCTGGGATTCTGGGAATCGAATCCAGGTCAGCAGTGTGCAAGGCAAATGCCCTATCCATTGTGCTATTGCTCCAGCCCGATCTCTCTCTTTTTTTAAAAAAATATTTTTTAATTGATCACTGTGAGATACAGTTACAAAGCTTTCACAATTGGGTTTCAGTCATACAGTGTTCCAATACCCATCCCTCCACCAGTGTACATTTCTCATCACCAAAGTCCTCAGTATCCCTCCCCACCCCATTCCTCCCTCTCCCCTGCCCTGCCTCTATGGCAGGCATTATTCTTCTTATGCTTTCTCTCCTTTTTGCAGCTCCCTTTCTTTAAGCCACTGAATGGGGAGGAGCAATCCCTGGTCAGCTGTCCTTTCCACAATTCTAACATAGATTGAAATGGGAGTAAGGCTGACAGAAAAAACTTTCTAAAAACTGAACCAAACCAAATAAAACCGAATCCACATTTAAAAAATAGCACAACATGTATCTTGGTTATAAAATAATATTATATCACTGTAGAGAGTCAGAGAGATAGTACAGGGGTTAAAGAGTTTGCCTTTTACGTGGCTGACCCAATTCTATCCCTGGTACCACATATGGTTCCCTGAGCACCACCAGGAGTAAGCACCACTGGGTATCATATCTTCTTCCCAAATAATAATACTACTCAATCACCATTATTGATTAGATAAATGATAAAGGCAAAAATCAGTATGAGATTAAAAGATAAAGGGAAAAAATTCAAATTTATGCCTTAGCTTAGCAATAATAAAAACTGACATCATTCTTGCTAAACATACATAAATATAAGAAGTGATATTATTAATTGATGATTTAAAGACATCTTGTTTCTTCAGCATCTGAGGGCCAGATTTCTGTTGTGAGAAGGAATTCTATCCTTTCCATCATGGAGGCATAGAATGTCAGATCCTGCTTTTAGAATCACTTCAGTCAATTCCTGAAATTAAACCTGGGCTGAGCTGGGAAAGAAACTTGTTCTTGCAGAGGGTGCTTGCTGAGCTCTCATGCTTCTGGGCACATATTATCTGTGTTTGGATGCGTGACCTTGTGGGAATGAATGCCTGGGAGCATGCATGTGCAAGGTAAGAATGAAAGGATGGGGGCTGGAGCGATAGCACAGCGGTTAGAGCATTTGCCTTGCACGAGGCCGACCCGGGTTCGAATCCCAGCATCCCATATGGTTCCCTGAGCACCGCCAGGGGTGATTCCTGAGTGCAAGAGCCAGGAGCGACCCCTGTGCATCGCCGGGTGTGACCCAAAAAGAAAAAAAAAAAAAAAAAAAGAATGAAAGGATGAGGCCAGGCCTGAGGTAGAGAGAGTGCAATGTGGGACACCTACTAGCCAGGAGATCTCATTATTATTTTTTTTAGTTAATTAATTTATTTTTTGCAATGGATACCTGTGAGGTACAGTTACAGACTTACAAACTTTCATGGTTACGTTTCAATCATACAATGTGGGAGTACCCATCCCTCCACCAGTGCCCATTCTCCACTACCAAAGATCCCAGTGTGCCTCCCCTCACCCTCATCTCATCCCCCTCACCCCACCCCGCTTCTGTGGCAGGGCATACCCTTTTGCTCTCTCTCTCTCATTTTGGGTGTTGTGGTTTGCAATAGAGGTATAGAGTGGCCATCATGTTCAGTCTATATAGGAGATTTCAAGATTTAGTTTTACCTTTGGAATGTTTTTGTTGAAGAACAACCAACATATAAAAAGTGTGCAATGGGATATGGAGAGATGTCAAAATAGGCTGAGCTCATGCATTGCTTGCAGAAGACACGGGTTCAATCCCCAGCACTGCATGGTTCTCCAAGTACCACCAGGAGTGATCCCTGAGCACAAAGACAGAAGCAACCCCCAGGCACCACTGGCTAAAAACAATGCAAAACTAAACAAAACATAGAAGAGAAAAGAGGACAATTGAAACAGAATGCATCTAGGTGAGAAACATGGTTTGGGCTCCTGAATGATCAGTCTCCTCCAGTGCGTGTGACCTGACTTTAAATATGATAATTAATTTTGTTTGCAAATGGATTTTTTAATTCCACAGTAAACCCAATAAAGGGAACTATGATACCTTAGTGAACATGCTGAAAAAAAGCAAAGATGCACCTGATGTAAATAATTTGGAAGTATTCCACCAAGTGAATGAAGACAATGAGGTAGGCAGGTGGACTTTGATTCTGGGGTCCACATCTTTAAGGCTTTGGACAGGATTGCTTAAGTCAATTCTCATGGGGCCCCACATCACCTCTGATTGAAGACCTGTCTAACTCATGCCTGTCACTGTCACCGTTACTGTCACTGTCATCAATTTGCTCGAGCGGACACCACTAATGTCTCCATTGTGAGACTTGTTGTTACTGGTTTTGATTGGAGTGATAGCACAGCAGGTAGGGCATTTGCCTTGTACTTGGCTGACCTGGGTTCGATTTCTCCATCCCTCTTGGAGAGTCTGGCAAGCTACTGAGAGTAGCTCGCCCGCATGGCAGAGCCTGGCAAGCTACTCGTGGTGTATTAGATGTGCCTAACTCATGCCTAGTCTGCTTTTTGTCTTGCTTTCCCAAGACCCTGAGAGATAGCTTAGTGGGATGACTGAATGCTTTGCATACTAGAGGCCCAGGTGTGAGTCTCAGTATCACCTGGTCCCTCAGGCACTGCCTGGAGAGACAACTAAACTTGAAGCCCATAGTAGCCTCCACCCCCCTCCACCCTGCTAAGCCAAACCAACCAACCAAATAATTATCTTGCCCTTCCAACTTTTCAATTTAACATACACCAATACTGACCAGTTTCTCTGCCTAGGATCCTGACAGATAAAACTCATCTCCATAGCCTATTTCTTGGCACAGTTCTGGTTGCCTTGATGCCAGCTAAGCCTGCTGACTGCCTAGATCCTGCTCTCTCTGACCTTAAATAGATACCCTTGCTCATTTGTTGCTAGATGTTTGAAAGATACAGGTTTAAATAATTCATACTTCATACTGAGAAAACTAGACAGTGCCATGTAAAGAATAAGATTCATAGAATTGAAAAGGATAGGAAAGAATAAGGCCACTTTGAGGCCGGGGAGGCATTTGCCTTGCTCATGGCTGACATGGGTTTGATCCCTGACATGCCATATGGTCTGCTAAACACCACCAGAGGTGACCCCTGACATAGGAGTAAGCCCTGAGCACCACTAGGTGTGATCCAAAAACAAACAACAACAACCAAATAGAATAGGGCAATTCATTTTTGTCTTTTGGTAACCTTAAGAAGCACAGAATTTCTTAGTTGCCTTGTCTAGATTTGAGCAAAGACAAGATCAGGGGAAGTCAAATAGGCATTAGGTTTCATATTAGGTTATTATTAGAATTATGCAGTATATCATAAAACATATGATGGAGCCACACATTTACTGTATAGGAACTCTGGGAGAGCTCCGAAGCCAAGTGTCATTTCAAGCATGAGGTCAAGGATTTGATCTCCACTGCTGCTCGGGTGTGCTGAGCTTTGCTGTCCCTGGCTCCTGGCACAGTGTGTGAGCTCCTGCATCCTTTAACTACGTATATGTGAGCACCACCACAATATGTGTGATTCCTGGCCAGCACCACAACAAAGTGGGTGTGTGTAAGACAGAGAGAGCGAGAGACAGCACCTTGCAATAGCCACAGCAAAGAGAAGGAGAGATATTTTATTTTTTTCTCTTATTGGAAGTTATAGGACTGGAGCGATAGCACAGCGGGTAGGGCGTTTGCCTTGCACGCAGCCAACCCAGGTTTGATTCCTCCTCCCATCTCGGAGAGCCGGGCAAGCTACGAGAGTATCCCGCTTGCACGGCAGAGCCTGGCAAGCTATCTGTGGCATATTTGATATGCCAAAAACAGTAACAAGTCTCACAATGGAGACATTACTGGTGCCCACTTGAGCATATTGATGAACAAAGAAATAACAGTGCTAAGTTAAAAGTTATCTATTTCTTTTCCTTACAATTTATTTATTTCTTTTTTTGGGTCTCCTACAAATGTTCTCAGGAGGCCCAAGGCCCATCCCAGTGATTCTTGCCTTATCAGGCCAGTGGTTTAATGGGTCTGAAGATGTGATACTCAGGCCTGTGGGCCTGAGTTTACCTGGGTCACTCTGGAAGTGCTTGAGGGCTTCTAGGACTTGAGGGACTGTGTGGTGCTGGAGATAGAACTGGAGGTCTGCTGCATGCAGAGCAAGCACCTTAGCCCCAGCCCCTTTAAAATGTGTAAGTTTTATTTACTTATCCTGCACATCTTTGCCATTGTTGAGTAGGAATGATGAGCACAGAGCTCTATTTGGGGATGGTCAGTGGAGAGAGAAGGCTGGGATTTTTTTGAGCACTTAGGAAGATGGAGATATGCACAGGGTGGGGGTGATTTACAACCTCCTTTGTAATTTAGAGTATAGAAGGAAGAGTAGGAAAAGACCTCAGAGGTTAAAGAGATCAGTCTCCTACTCAGTAGAGTAATCCCTTTGACAATAACCTTGATAGATGGTTATGGAAGGTCTCAGAAACATTTTTCGTGATTTCCAATGCTGAGGAGTGCAATGCTTTTCTTGGTAGGTTGTTTTGTTTATTCCCAGCTTATATTATCAGAGAGCTTCCTCTAGAGTGATTTGAGATAGAGTTTTTTTGACAATTTTCCAGGGAACCCAGAGAATCCAGTTCTTTTTTCAAGAGTAATATAGAATAAGTTTTAGTAAACTGCTGGATAATTTTTCTGCTAATAAACAGAGGATTAGCTATGTCATTCCTATTTTTCTCTGGGTTGAATATCTCAAATGTTTCTATCCTCTAACCATAGGAATATTCTCTCTAACCTTTTTTTCTGCCAAGAACCATTCTGATATTTAGAACAACAACCACAGCTCATAGAATACAGGCAGACAGTGAGATGTGGGCAGCTGATGAAGCATAAATATGTGTCTGTCTTGTCGTGTTCCGGGGCCAGACCACATGATTTCATGGGCCTTATACAGTCTACAGACTGGACTTTCCCATCCCTGTTCTAGATTATATTGATTTTAACAATATCCCAAATAGAACAATACTATGGAATGTGGTTTCATTATTAGAATCAGAGTCCAGTGGGTCTAAACCTTTATTTGATTTGTATTTAAGACTTCCATTAACAAGATCATGAAGAGTTCTTTGGGTGTCAAAAACTTTATCATATTCTTTAAAGGACTGGAGCAATAGCAGAGCAGGTAGGGTGTTTGCCTTGCACGTGGCCATCCGGGATTCTATTCCTCCATCCCTCTTGGAGAGCCTGGCAAGCTACTGAGAGTATCCCACACACACGGCAGAGCCTGGCAAGCTCCCCATGGCGTATTTGATATGCCAAAAACAGTAACAAGAAGTCTCACAATGGAGATTTTACTGGTGCCCGCTCGAACAAATCAATGAACAACGAGACAACAGTGCTACAGTGCTATATTCTTTAAAAAGTTTAGAGTTTTGGGCTGGGTAAAAGTATAGTGTATAGGGAAATGCTTAGGCACCAGGTCAGCCAAGGTTGATTCCCAGCATACCTGTTCTCCTGAACATTGCAGATGAAAGCTCTGGAGACACCTGACCACCACTGGGTGTGGCCTTGGAGACCCCAAGTACCACTGGGGTGGCTTTGTCTGGCCCAGAGAGCTTGGGCAGTATCAGATCCCTGGGGTCTTGCATTAAACTACAAGCCTGGCTGGCTAGGAATTGCTGGAGGACCCTGGGCCTCCTGAGAACTGCTGGGAAGACCCATCCCCGGTGTCAATTAAAAAAAATATTGGGGAGCCTGACCTGGCTATCCTCAAGGATTACTCCTGCTCTATGCTCTGGAATCACTCCAAACGGTGCTCAGAGGACCATATGGGATGCTGGGGATCAAACTGGGGTCAGCCACCTGCAGGGCAAGCGCCCTACTTACTGTTTAACCTCTGCAGATCAATAATATTTTTAAAAGGCAGGAAAAACTGGCTTCTCTAAACTTAAAAATTATGATAATTTTATGAATTTTTTCTCTTATTTAAGGTTTTCAGTTATACCTAGCAATGCTCAGGGACTTTTCCTGGCTCTGTGCTCAGGAGTGACCCTTGGTGTGCTCAGAGGACAATGTGTGGAACTGAGGATTCAACTAGGTTTAGTGGGATAAAGTTGAATTTCCTGAGCCAGAGTACAGCGGGAGGGCATTTGCCTTATGCTGCCGACCTGGGTTCAAACCCTGGCATCCCATATAGTCCCCCAAGCACCACCAGGAGTGATTTCTAAGTGCAGAGCCAGGAGTTACTTCTGAGCATTGCTGGGTATAACCCCAAAAAGGTTAAATTCCTTACTCTCTGTACTATTTCTCCAGTCTCAACATTAGTATTTTTTTTTTTTTTGCATTTTGGGTCACACCTGGCAATGCACAGGGGTTACTCCTGGCTCTGCACCCAGGAGTCACCCCTGGCAGTGCTCAGAGGACCATATGGGATGCTGGGAATCGAACCCGGGTCAGCCACGTGCAAGGCAAACGCCCTACCCGCTGTACTATTGCTCCAGTCCCAACATTAGTATTTTTAACTTTGTAAGTTTTAACATGTGCATAGATTTGTGACACTACAATCAGGGTACAAAATAATTTTGCATGCTCCAAATATTCCCTCTTGAGATAAAGTGATATAAAGGATAACCTTTCAGTAACAGTATTGCAAGTCATGGTGCCTAAAAGGAGAGAAAGATAGAAAGATAGAGATAGATGGAGTGCAACCATTCTATATGTTTTGCATTCTTGCATCTGATATTGTACTCTTTCTCAGTGTCCCTGTAGTCAATCCAGGCAAGATTCTAAACATGGAAGAAGTAATTGCTATTAAAGTCAAAGTTCCTCTTTCCTCTCATAATAATAGTATGATGATCACTGTAGAATGTACCTCACCAATTGGATTCCAATGCCATTAACTTCAAAAGGCTCTTGTAAAGGACCAGAGAGACAGTTGCATAGATGTTAAGGCACATCTTCCATGCTACTGACCCCAGTCTGATTCCCAGCATCATACAGGGTCCACTAAGCATTGACAGGTGTTACCCCTGAATACAAAATACAGTCATTACTAACAGCCCCTGGGAGCAACCCACACCAAAAAAAAAAAAAAATTGGGGGAATTTGATGCAGGGAAGCTGACATTGGTAGTGGGATTAATGTTAAAATATTTTATGCAATGCTGAAAATAGATAATGGAACAAGCATGATGACCTCTCAGTGTCTGTGTTGCAAGCCATAATGCCCCAAAGTAGAGAGAGAATGTAGGGAATATTGTCTGCCATGGAGGCAGGGGGAGGGTGGGAAAAGGGGGGTATACCCGGGATATTGGTGGTGGGGAATGTGCACTGGTGGAGGGATGGGTGCTTGATCATTGTGAGATTGTAACCCAAACATGAAAGCCTATAACTATCTCATGGTGATTCAATTTTTTAAAAAAATGAAAAAAAATTGTATGCAAAAACCCAAATAGCTAACTTTGTAAATCACAATTCTTTAATTAAATAATTTTTCTTTTAAATCCCTGGTACCTGGTACTATTTCTACTCCTAAGCAGAAAAAATAATTCCTGAGCATCACAGAGTGTAGCCTTCCCTGATTTCCCACCCCAAGTTCAGAAAAACAGCAACAACCAAAAACACAACATAATCTTACTTATTCATCTACTGATAGTTTGTTCCCTGGAACAGTCAGGGAACTGTCCAAGATTTGTGAAAAATTCAGAGTATAGAAGCAGTCTCGTGGAAAGATGAGTGTCCCTTGTAACCAGTAGGGGCCATAAATCACAGGAATGAGGATCACACAGCAGATAATACGGGGACACTAAGTTTATAGGTCTCTGTCCTACCATTCTTGGATGGTTAATCATAAGGCACTCTGTACTCTTTTATTGTTTCTTTTGAGAACTTGATTAGCCTGTCACATTTGGAATGACAGTTATCAAATACAAAAGGCACTTTAACCTAGCAGAATGTTGAAAAGAACATTCTAGAAGCAGGGCACGAATTGGTATACACGGTATATCATAATCTTTTCCCCAAAAGTCATCCCTCTATTTTCTATTGGTTCAGGTGATTTCTCACACCTCAGGCTGAGCAGTGGCACTTCTCAAGACCAGGTTCATAGAACCACAAGCCTGGTTGGCTGAGATTCTCTGGAGTGGCCCCTGGGCATGCCTCTGGGCTTTTCATATGGGAGGAGATAGAGAAACCTCTTAAAAAAAAATTTTTTTTAAAAGAAGGTAAAAGGAATGCAATCCTCCCCCCTCCACTCCTCTCCCTCCCCCCACACACCTATTTATCAGAAAACATTAACTCTAACATTTCTGGTATTCAATACCCGCCCAGCTATTTGGTTTAGGTAGTACAACCATTTGTTTTCTAAATAAGAACTTGGAGGGCTTCACTGTCTCTCACTTCTAGCCAACCTTCCCTGAGGTAGTGGGAATAACTAATCGATCACCTGCTTGCAGTCAAATTGGCCTTTAGCAGGGAGGAATCTGGGCGGGGGAGGGTGGAACTGAGGGATACTCCCTGCCTATGGAATGGGTGGGTGGGGGGCAATAGGAGAGAGGGCTGGGGCAAGCCTGTATGTGTGGGGGAGGCGTGGGAGACCTTCAGGGACCCTGGGTCACTCCAGAGGCCTGGATGAAAATTTCTTAGACTCTTGGTTGACAGTTGCAATCAGTCACCATTTCCTCCTGCTGGAGGTTTGGGGTGAAAAGTATGGGAAAGAGTTCTCCTTCTATGTACCCCTTTCCTGGGAACCCTTAGCCAGGATCAGTGCTTGCTGCCTTTCAGTATTTTATTTTACTTGGTTTGGGGGCCATACCTAGTGGTGCTCAAGGCCTACTCCTAGCTCAAGCTCCCGGATTACTCCTGGCAGGGCTCGGGGAACCACTCAGTGCCAGGGATCACACTTGGGTCAGTAGTGTGCAAGGCAAATGCCTTAGCACTGTACTTTCCGTCTGACTGCCTTTCAGAATTTTTGGACACAATATTTATGCTCCTTCTTGGCCCCGTGTCACTCCACGATTTTACCAATAAACCTCCCTCTGTGCCTTACTTCCCACCGTGCATCCCCTGCAGCTTCATGCTCATAGCTTGTCTTTCATTTTCACTGAATGTGCATGACATGAACAGTTATATGGTTGTGCTTGGTGTCCACGTGGGAAGCTAGAAAACATTATGTCATGGGAAAGTGAAGGAGCTTTTAGCAGCCCTTGCACTACTCCTGCTTCTTAAACGAATCTAAGAACAGTCAGGTGAGGAAGAATGCATGTTGCATCTATCTCATCTGAGCCAAGATTTTTTTGCAAAATTATTTGAGCTAAAGGGATTACGAAACTTTATGACTTCATGATTTTCAGAAAGTTTTTTGTTGTTGTTATTGTTGGTTTTGGGGGCCACATCTGGTGGTGCTCAGGGCTTACTCCTGGCTTTGCACTGGGAATCTAACCCTGGTGGGTCTTGTGCAAGGCAAGCACCTTACTTGCTGTACTGTTACTCTGGCCCTACAATACAACTTTTGAGAATTTTGTGAGTATAAAAAACCTTAGCATAAAAGTGTTCTATCCATCCTAATGTTTACTGTGGCTTTGTTTACATTAAACAAAAAGCACCAGAAATGTTCGTCAATAGATAAAGGCCGCCTGGTATACTTATATAATGAAATTCTATTCAACTATAAGGAAGCTGCAGGTTTATCCTTCACAATGAAATGGAAGAAGACTGAGGGAATTGTGCAAAGCAAAGTAAGTCATAAGGAAAAGCACAGGTATTGGATGTTTTCACCTCTGCATTCAAGGTAAGGATTTAAAGTCAATGAACAGGGCCAGGAAGATACTTAAAGTGCTGCACTGCATGCCCTGCTTGAACCAGGCTCTGCCTCTGTCCTTGTCTGCATGGTCCCTCAGCACCACGAGGTGTAGCCCTACTGGCCACAAAGCCATTGCTCAGGCCCAGGGGTTCTGGTGGCCTCCAGAACCCCTGGGCCTGAGCAGCTGCATGGTGGGGCTGAGCTCTGAGCTATTAGGCCTGCACCGCTGGAGTGACACCCCCCCCACAGGTCTCTGAGCACTGCTGGGGAGTCCCTACCCTAATACAGATGAGTTTTAAAATCCTACTTGAAAGTTAATTACTTGGGCCAGGGCAATAGTTCAGCAGGTAGAGCACTTGAGTTGCATGAGTCTGACCCAGGTTTGATCCCCAACAACCCATATGGTCCTCTAAACCCTGCCAGGACTGATCTCCAAGTGTAGAACCAGGAGTAAGCCCTGAGCACTGCCGGGTATGCCCCCCACTGCACCCTTAAAAAAGGAAAGTAATTATTTGATGGGGTCAGAGAGAGATGAATGGGATGGAGAACATCCTTAGTCTGAAGGAGTACTGGATTCAGCCCAGGCACTATGTGGGGCCTGGCCGTAGAGCACAGAGTCATGAGGAGACCCTGAGAACCACCAGTGTGGCCCTCCAAACAAACAAAAGTGAGGACATCAAATTAGTGGTTAGAGAGATTAAATTAGATGTATGAATAAAAACAAATAAATACAGTTTTTGTTTCTTTCTTTTCTTTTCTATTTTTTTTGGCTTTTTTGGGTCACATCTGGTGATGCTCAGGGGTTACTTCTGGCTCTGCACTCAGGAATCCTAGCAGTGCTCAAGGGACCATATGGGATGCCTGGGATAGAACCCGGGTCAGCCGTTTGCAAGGCAAAATTCCTCCTTGTTGTACTATTGCTCCGATCCTCAGTTCTTCTTTCTGAAGAGAGAAAGCACTGTGTGCACTAGAAGAAGTCAGTTTGCATATTGCTGGGCTGGAGCAATAGTACAGCGGGTAGGGCGTTTGCCTTGCACACGGGCGACCCAGGTTCGATCCCCAGCATCCCATATGGTCCCCTGAGCACCACCAAGAGTAACTCCTGAGTGCAAAGCCAGGAGTAACCCCTGTGCATCGCCAGGTGAGACCCAAAAAGCAAAAAACAAAAAACAGTTTGCATATTGCTTATACATAGAAAGTCTTCATTGCAGACATTACTCTTACATTGATCTTTCTAGAAAAATGTGTCAGTTACATAGAAAGGGACTCTTATTTTAAGCAGAGACATGGGGTAATGTCCAAATCAGAATTCAGTCATCTTACATATTTATTTATCAGTAAAAATTTCAACAAAATGGATGAAGCCATAGTCCAGCAAATTGGGCATTTGCCTTGCATGAGGCTGACCTGGGTTCGATCTCTGGCACTCCATATGGGCCCCTGAGCACCACCAGGAGTCATCCCTGAGCACAGAGTGAGGAGTAAGCCCTGAGCACTGCCAGGTGTTGCCACCAACTCTCCCCACCAATATTTTTCAACAAAAGAGCACACAGGCTGGGAATGGAGCCAGATTGCAGTGGGTAAGTGCTTGGCTTGCATGATGATTACCTGGGTTTGATCCCCCACATCCCTTATAGTCTCCCAAGCACTACCAGGAGTGATCCCTGAGCACAGAGCCATGAGTAAGCCCAGAGCACAGCTGGTTACCCCTCCTACTCCCACCCCCAAAGGTCATAAGGGATGGAAGTAGAGTAATTTATGAATGCCTTGAGGCCACAGAGAAGAAGGTGGAGGATGAATGACGGGAAGGTATTTTTTAGGACTTTCAAGGACAGTGCTTTGGAGTTCCATCACAAGCAATAACCCCAGGGCCACTGGGGAATTCCAAGTAGGAATTCACCTTTTCTTGAGAGTCTGCAGGCTGTTACTGAGGGCATTCTGTCACCTAGTTCAAGGGCCAGGCAGACACCGAACCATGCATTGGATGCAAAGTCATAAATATTGTGGAGAAGTTTAGCTCAACTCTACATAGAATGTCAGTGTCTCTCCCTGGTCCCCTCCCCCATGGGAACTGTGGTGTCACACCTGATGGTGCTCAGGGACTATTCTTTGCTCTATGTTCAGGAATTTGATGGACCATATGTGATGCTGGCAATTGGAACAGGGGTGACTTAATTCAAGGCAAGCACTTTTCTGTATTATCTCTTTGGCCCTAGTGTCAATTTTTGTAAACACAGATTACTATATTACTATATTACAACGAAGATGGAAGAGATATGGTAACAAGAGAGGGAAATGAAAGAATTCAGCTTTGTGGTGTCACCAAGGAGGCATCTCCTAATGCTAGTGGAAGGCTCTATAAATTATAGTGATTTGGATAAGTCTAATTTTTGCAAATGAATCACTTTGGCATACGTCTTTTGCCAATTGAAAACATTCAGAAAGACTCCTGCAGTGGAGATAATGTTCTTGATCTACAGGTGTTTCAGAAAAAGACTTCTTGGACTGGAGTGATAGTATTGTAGGTAAGGCACACAGGTAACGCAGACTTGATCCCTGGTACTCCATATAGCACCCTGATCACTACCAGAAGTGATTCCTGAGCTAAGAGCCAGTGATAAGCCCTGGGTACAGCCATATATGACAAGGAAAGAAAGAAAGAGAGAAAGAGTAAAAGAGAAAGAGAAAGGGAAAAAAGAGAAAGAAAGAGTATTTTCTTTCTTTTACCAAAAGGAAGGAGAACATAAAGTTTAGCAAGAAACAAATTGGGCAAAGATCAGAGGTGGGGGTCATTGGATTTGAACAGGGAAAATGTCACAAAGATAATTCTTATGATAAGCTTTTAGAACCTGTTCAAGTAAAATGAGTCAAGTACAGGGGCTGGAGAGATGCTATAGCGGATCAGAATCGATTATCTTCTTGAAAACTACCTGGGCTGGGTTTTTTTGTTTGCATATTTATTTATTTAGTAACTTTTATTTTTATCGGACTGGAGCGATAGCACAGAGGGCAGGGCATTTGCCTTGCACTCAGCCAACCCGGGTTCCATTCCTGTGTCCCTCTCATAGAGCCCAGCAAGCTACCAAGAGTATTCTGCCTGCACAGCAGAGCCTGGCAAGCTACCCGTGGCGTATTCCATATGCCAAAAACAGTAACAAAAAGTCTCACAATGGAAACATTACTGGTGCCCGCTTGAGCAAATCGATGAACAACGGGCAACAGTGCTACAGTGTGGTATGTAAATGTGCTACGATATGGTATGGTAAATATGGATCTAGCAATTTAGTACTCTGATTATCCCAGTACACTCCCATCCCTACCACTCAGCCTCCTCACTCCCCCACCCCTCCAACTAATCTCAATCAACTGGAATGCTTTCAAGAGAGCATTATAGAGAACTCAGACTCTACTGTCAATAACACAATTTCTTTTTTTTTAAATTTATTTATTTTTAATTAGTGAATCACCGTGAGGGTACAGTTACAGATTTATACATTTTTGTGCTCATGTTTCCCTCATACAAAGTTCGAGAACCCATTCCTTCACCAGTGCCCATTCTCCACCACCAGTAAACCCAACATCCCTCCTACCCTTCCCAATCCCATCTTCCCCCACCCCACCCTGCCACTGTGGCAGGGTATTTCCTTCTGTTTTCTCTTCTAATTAGCTGTTGTGGTTTGCAATAAAGGTGTTGAGTGGCCACTGAATAACACAATTTCTTATCTCCATTTCATGTAACTCTGAAAGATAGGCTCTTTCAATGTGGGATAATTCAATGGCATTATCAAAACCCAGGTAGTTTTTTGATCTTTATTCTGCTGTATTTGGTGTGTTGACTTTTCTTCAGGTTAACTGCCTTCATGATTGTTAGATATTTTTCTTTTTGTCGTTTTTTTTTTTTTTTCTGAATACCCAGCTGTACTCAGAGATTATTCCTGGTTCCGCATTCAGGGATCACTTCTGGCAGGTTCAGCGGATTACAGGTATGGGGTTCTGGGGATCAAACCTCGTTCAGTCATATATAAGCCATTACCAGTTGTATTATTGCTCCAGCTCCAATGGTATGAAAATTCATTGTCTTTTCCCTAGTAACCAGGAAAAGAGGGAATGTACTTTTCTTGGCATTTCTGGTTTTTTTTTTTCCTTAACAGACTAGAAATGTTTCTTCTTAAAACTATCATAATGAGGGGGCTGGAGTGATAGCACAGCAGGTAGGGCGTTTGCCTTGCACGAGGCCAACCCGGGTTTGATTCCCAGCATCTCATATGGTCCCCTGAGCATTTCCAGGAGTAATTCTTGAGTGCAGAGCCAGGAGTAACCCCTGTGCATCACCAGGTGTGACCCAAAAAAGAAAAAAAAACCCAAAAAACAAAAACAAAAAACAAAAAACTATCATTGTGTTTGGGGCTCCTTAGACTTACCTCTTGGAGCTGGTGCTGGGCTTTGCTTTTCCTAATGCACCTGGCCAGAAAGAAAATGGGAGGTGGAAAAAGTGGGGGGAGAGAGGGAAGGAATGTTAGGGAGGCAGCCACCTTCTACCGTCATAATAGAATTGGGTCACAAAATTTCATTCTACTGATCTTCATGAATAACATTATACTCTAAAAAGACTGTTGATTCCAGAGCCAAATAGTGTATTATGATCGAACTTTGCTTTTATTGTTTGTTGAGTTTGCTTTGCCTGGAGGTGATTGCAATGATTGCAACACTTGTTTTACTATACACTTTCCGATATCCATAATTGTTTTCCATGAGATCTGTCAAACTCCTCACAATAGGCTCCTTAATGCTGTATCACAACCTATTAACTTAATTCATTTTCAGTTCCTCTCCCCTTGGGGATTACTTTGGACTCTTTGCTGCCCAGCTCAGCTGTCATCTTGTGACTATTGTTTGATTTATTCCTAAATTAGATACATTTTTTTTGTTTTGTTTTGTGGTCACATCCGACAATGCTAAGGGGTCACTCCTGGCTTTGAACTCAGGAATTTCTCCTAGTAATGTTCTAAATATCATATTTTCTGGGATCTATTTCTTCCTGTTTGTTTATTTGCTTTCTAATAAAGCAATTAAATCTATTTAATCTTTGTGTGTTTGCCACTGCTTTTATTTTATTTTTTTACTGTTTTGGGGAGGCGAGAGGAGGGGGTACGGTGGTCACATTGGTTGTGTTCAGAAATTATTCCTGGCTCTGGGCTTAGGATCGCTCCCGATGTTGCTCAGGGTAACCACAGATGGTTCTGGGAATTCAAACCAGGGTAGGCTGCAAGATAATTGCCTTACCTCCTGTACTATTCCACTAGGCCTCCCACTGACTTCAGTCCATTCTAAAGCTTGATCAGATATAAAATTCTAGGATATAAGTCATTATGTTAAAAGTTTCAAGACTTCAGTCCCTTTGTCTTCTATCATCTAGGGTCATTACTGAAAAGCTTAAGGGCCTTCTCTTCTTTGTTCATTTGGTTATGATCTATTTCTCCTGAAAACTTAAAGGGTTTCTGTGTTACCCCGATAGTAAATGAATGATGCCATCCTTGGAATGGTCTTTTGAAATCATTGTTGCTGGTCACTTCATGAGTGTTTTTAGGTTACTGATTTTTCCTTCAGTTACCCAAATTTTCTTTAGTGATTTCTTAGATTATTGGTCTTTTGTCTTTTTTTTTTTTAATAAAATGTTTTGTAATCAGGACAGGTCTTCTGATCTTTTATATTGTTCATCTTCCTCTGCCACTGTTTTCACTCCCTTTCCCATCCTTTTCTTCTTTAATGTTTTGGGAAGGTTAGTTTCTAACTAACACTAGTTAAAAATTAAAAACTGAAAAACTTATGGACTTTGTTTTGGGACAACAGCAGGGGCTATTCCTGGCTTGGTGCTGAGTGGTGCTTGGGGGACAATGTGGTGCCAAGAATGAAGTCCAGTCCTACGTTTGCAGAGTCTGTGCTCCAGCCCATTGAGTTATCTCCCTGGTCCATAATGCCTAGACCTTTTATTTCCAAAAGCCCTTTTCTATTTCCAATCAATGGTTTTGGGAATGATTGCAGCTATTACTTTTTTTTTAGCAGTAGATGCAAATTACTATTGCACTTATTACTCCCCTCCCCCAGGATAATATCTTCCTTCCATTTTTTAAGGGGGCGACACCCAGCTGTGCTCAGGGAGCATTCGTGTTTGAACTCAAAGTTGGGTGCTCGGGAGTGAACCTGGGTGAGCTTCATGCAAGCTAACCACCCTACCGACTGTCTTAACTCTCCATTCTGACTATATATTTTCTTTCGTTTCTCAGTGGCCATTATCTGCTTATACTTAAAAAAAAAAAACCCAAACATTTTTCTATTGAATCACTGTGAGAAATGTGCGACCCTTACAAAGCTATTCATGATTGGATTTCAGTCATACAGTATTCTAACACCCATCCCCCCACCAGTGTATGTTTCTCAGGACCAGTGTCCCCAGGTTCTCTCCCATCGCCCCCCGCCCCACCCCTGCCTGTCTCTAAGGCAGGCACTTTTCTTCTGTCTGTCTGTCTGTCTGTCTGTCTGTCTGTCTCTCCTTTTGAGTATTCTGGTTTGCAATATTGATACTGAAAGGTTGTTTACAAAATTTTTAACTCTCCTGCAAGGTCCTCTTTCTCCACTCACACCCATGGATGTAAATTCCTATGGTTTTCTTTCTTCCTTTCTTTTTATATTATTTGATTATGATAATCCATTTCTTCCATGTTGTTGTGTTCCAGAAATAGCTGATAAATCCTTAACTTTTGGGTATAATTAAGACTATAGCTCTGAGCACTGGATTGGAAGCCTGTGTGTGGCTATTTCTGCAGGATCTTTCTTGATTCCTTCAACCTTTCAGCAGTTAGCCTTTTAATCCCCCAAAGCACTCTAAATCTCTCTCTGGCATTCACATTCTGCTTATATCAGTTACCTATAACCTACCCTTATAAATGTAAATTCTCCTAAGAGAGGATTCCTTTCCCTGGGATAAATCACTTTAAAGCAGACTGGATAATACTGGAGCATTTTGCATTTCTTACATTTCACTGTCAGTGCTGTTTATCACTGTCCACTCATTCATCAGAAACATGGTTGAGATTCCTGAATCTTCCTTGCATAGTCTGATAAAGCAACAACAATATCAACAACAAATACTTTGTTGAATTTACAAAATAAAAGAATTTTAGAAGCTTAAAAAATGCATTTTCTTTTTTAATGTTCATGGATCTAGGATAGGTCTCCTCGCATGCTTTGCAACCCTAGGGCTCAGTTTGACACCTGAACTGCAGGGTTCTCCCTTTCTCCCTCCCCTTATTCCCAGTATTGCCAGGAGCAACCTAGGAGCAATGAGCTGGAAGTAGCCCTGAGTACTTCTGGGTGTGCCCTAAAACAAAAAACAGATTTAAAAAAGGGTTTGCTAAAAACTGGAATTGTTTATGTACGTCTATTGTACCACAGAGTTACATAATAAATGCTTTCAAGTTAAAAGAATGACAACTGGAGATATAGGACAGGAGGTAAGGCATTTATGTGCTATCAAACCCAATTCAAATTCCTGACATCATCTATAGTCCCTTGAGCACCACCAAGGGTCATTTCTGAGTCCTGAGCACCTGAGTACAGCAGATATGGCTCCCCAAATCTAACAAAAATATATGATTGGGGGCTGGGATGTGGCTTAGTGGATATCACATGTGTCAAATGTGGAAGCCTAAATTCAATGTCCAGAACTGCAAACAAACAAACAAAACCAGAAAAAAAAATTTCTCCTAAGGCTGGGCTTTTATCAATAGGTTTTTTTTGTTTGTTTGTTTTATATTTTATGTTTTGACCATGCCCAGCAGTGCTCAGGCCTTTCTCCTGACTCTGCACTCAGGGATTACCCCTGGCAGGACTCAGAGGACCATATGTGGTGCTGGGGAAGAGCCTGGTTTGACCACGTGCAAGACAAATGCCTTACCCACTGTGCTATTTCTCTGGCCATGTTTCTGTTTGTTTCGTTTTGGTGCCAAGACTAGAACCCAGGATCTAATATGTGCAAAGCAATTGTTTCCACTGATGATATTCCAGGCCTCAGGTTTTTGTTTTTTTGCTTTTTTGGGGGTCACACCTGGCAATGTTCAGGGGCTACTCCTGGCTCTGCACTCAGGAATTACTCCTGCAGTGCTCTGGGGACCATATGGGATGCCAGGGATCAAACCTGGGTCAGCCACATGCAAGGCAAATGCCCTCCCCACTATACTATCGCTCTGGTCCCCTGGCCTCAGTTTTAATGAAAAGAAATAGTGTTTTAAAGTGAATAAATTTTTCTCATCTTCTTTAGCAATGTTTTGCCTATTAAGATTCTATTTCTTATGGGTCTGATCACCAGCATCCTATAAGGTCCCCCAGCCCATCAGGAGTGATCTCTGAGCACAGAGCCAGAAACTAACCCCTCAGGATGTTGGGTGTAAGGCTGACCCCCTTTGCACCCCACCTAAAAAATAATATAAGTTGTAGGGTCAGGAATATAGCTCAAAGGACTGGAGTGGAAGATGGGACATGGGTTTCCTCCTTGGTGGCACATGGTCCAGGAGTGATCCCCAACCCATGAATAGTCCCCAAGCATTGCCAAGTATGACCACCCCTAAAAAAGCAATAAAAAACATGCAAATAAATGAATGTGCATATACTTTTTAACTTTTCCCAGGAGGGGCTGAGTTTTCAATAAGACCAAGAAGAGGGCAGCTGGGTCATCAGTGAGAAGCACCCCAGACAACATCTTCTGCAAGCACAAATTTGCACACAAGGAAATTGCCATTAATCCCAGCAAGAAGCTCTACAATGAGATCCTGGGCTGTGTCACTGTCTGATGTTGCTCCTTCCTGAGCCTCCTGGGAGACAGCTCCAGCATGCACAGAAGTGGGTGGGGAAAGGACAGATCACTATGTCCCTGAGGTCTTAGCCTGGATCAGGAGGTCACTGAAGTATGTCCAAACACTAAGGAAATGCCGAAGCTCTTGGACTTTGGAAGTCTGAAGCCCCGTGTGCAATCTGTGGTTGAAATGAGTTTTCAAGCATGTGGAGCCATGTGAATCTTTCTGCTATGCTGCGATAATTTTCAGGAAACCTCAGGTAACATAACAACAGAATATTCTTTTCAAAAATAATATAGTGTAGTATTACTAGAAAAACATTTCACCTCTGTTATAGACTAGAAAGATAATTTTTCTTAAAATATTTCTTATTGTATATTATAAAAAATAACTGAGGGGCTGGAGGGATGGCACAGTGGATAGGGCGTTTGCCTTGCATGCAGCTGACCAGGGTTCAATTCCCAGCATCACATATGGTCCCCCACGCACCGCCAGAATGTAATTCCTGAGTACAGAGCCAAGAGTAACCCCTATGCATTGCTGGGTGTGACTCAAAATGCAAAAATTAAAATAATTTTTAAAAGTAGCTGATATAAAAATTAACAGTATTTGGACTGGAGAGATAGTACAGCAGGCAAGACTCTTGTTTTGCATGTGGTCAACCCAGGTTCAATTCGTGGTATCCCATATGGTCTCCCAAGCCCACCAGGAAATCAGTCCACGTGAACTGAGGTATGTATGTCTGTCTACATGTTTCTGTGTGATTTCTGAGTACAGAGCCAGGAGTAAACCCTTGAGCACCACTGGGTGTGGCTCCAAAACCAAACCGGAAAAAAAATTCCAAAAACCACCAAAAAAAAAAATGTATGAATGAGGGATTGGACAGATAGTCCAGAGGTGAAGGTGCTTCCCTTGCATGTAGCTAACCCATACAACACACTCTGAACACTGAGCTAGAAGTAATCCCTAAGCACCTCCACCTGTGACCCAAACCCACCCTTTTCCCCACAAGTGAAATAATTAGTTGATGTAAAGATTTGTTAGAAAGCTTGCTAAGATTTGCTGAAAGGTTGGGGTTGGAGCAATAGCACAGTGGGTAGTCGTTGCCTTGTTTGCCTTGCACGTGGCTGACCCAGGTTCAATCCCCAGTATCCCATATGGTCCCCTGAGCACTGCCAGGAGTAATTTCTGAATACAGAGCCAGGAGTAATCCCTGAGCAATACCAGGTGTGACGCCCCCCACCCCCCCAAAAAGATTTGCTGACAGATGAAAATAATAAAACTTAAATTTATGCTATGGGTGTTAGGATGTACAGTTCAAGAGTTCTTCCCTTGGCAGAAAACAATGAAATCAATAGTGACAGTTTTCCTGACTCTTAAATGCAGCAACAACAAAAGTCTACTTAATCAGTCTATGTGAAGTGAGGTGTCTGTCTATGTCTGTCTACATGCTTCTCTGTGAACTTGGCCTGGGTGATGTGATAGGAGAGGAAGGAAAGGAAGTAGAGTATTTAATCCCAAGAAGCCTTGTTCTACAATCAGAAAGCCCAAAATGGGAAAATGATAACAATGAATAATTAATCATGCAGTTAGGACATTATTGTACATACTTAAGAGATGGTGATGCAAAGTGTGGTGGCTTTTATAAAATGACTCCAAATATTTGGAAACTGCTCCCATTTAGGGATGGGCATTTCCCCTTGCCTTGAGTCTCATTTGGTTCTGAGTCATTCAGAAACTAGCTGACACATCAGACAGAAGAGAGGCTGAGGCTAGTCTGAAAGGGGGTGTGAATTCAGACTTTGGAAGGCTCAGCCCGGTGTGGGTGCCCACACAGTTGTTCTGGGAGAGAGAAGTTCAGGCCGCACTAAAAATTCTTGTGTGATGTGTGGCTCTGCCCTGGCCATGGTCTCAGCCTGCCATATAGGTGAGTAAAGACATCCCCACGGGAAATGTACACTGATGGAGGGATGGGTGTTGGAATACCATATGATTGAAATCCAACCATGAACAGCCTGTAAGGGTCTATAGCACAGTGATTCAATAAAAAAGTTAAAAACAAAAAGAAATGGAACATTACCATCCACAACTAAGTAGCACTCGACTAGAAAAATAGCTGCAATACCATATTTTCAGTTTTAATAAAATAATGTCTTATAAATAAAAGGGACACTCCCATGAAGGTGACACCACACATCCTCCTCCTGCCTCTCTTTACCCTTCCAATCAAGTCCAAAGCTTACGTCTTCCTATCTGAGTCCTCAAATGTCATGGCCCTGAGCTGAGCAGATAGCTCGGAGGGCTGAGCACTTGCATGGCAGGCTGGACCTTCAGGCTCCATTCTCATAAGTCAGAATTTTCTTTCTCGATCACTCCAATTGGATCATGTTTTCTTTTCCGGTTTGCTCCTGATTCCACTGTCTCTAGTATTGTTTGTGAACATTTGTACCTCTAGCCCTCACGCTAACTCAATTCATCTTTTTGTTTGTTTGCTTGTTTTGGGAGCACATTTGGTGCTGCTCGGAGCTTGCTTCTGGCTCTATATAGGCTCAGGAATCACTCCTGGCAGGGCTTGACGGACCATTTATGGTGCTGGACACGGAACTCAGCTTGACCGTATGCAAGGCAAACCCCCTACTGGCTGTATAATCGCTCTGACCCCTCAATTAATCCTTTTTAATCTTCCTGGAACTGCAGAGCTATGTGTACACAAAATATTTTGATGTGGATTGGGAGATAAACCCTGACCTCTTCCGCAGGTGATTGCCACAGTTGCTTTTCCTCTTTTGTCCAGAGAGCTGCCTTTATCCAGTGGGTTCTTCAGAGATGGCTGTATTTTTTTTTTTTTTTCAGGACTCTCTGCTGTTACCTTCAAGTATTTGCCCAGGGTAAATAAGAGTCAAGCTGGGCCAACATTCAGTTACAAATTACATCTTTTAAAACTTAACTTCCTCTTTTTCTCCACAACAGAACCTACCTTGTTGGTGAGTTTTTGTTTCCTCTTAATAAAAGAAAACTTTTGTAGCAAAATCTATAGCTAGAAGCACATGCGTTTTATTTTATTGGGTGGGTTGAGTTATATCCAGCAGTGCTCAAAGGCTTCGGTTGGCCCTGTGCTCAGGTGTCACTCCTGGTGGTGCTCAGGGAACCATATGTGGTTCAAGAAATCAGTGGAATTGCAAGAAAAGTGCCTTAGCTTCTGTGACTGTCTTTGACCCCATAAATTCAAATTTAAGCTGAGTTCCATGATGACAAATGGATGGCAGAATGGATTGTGAGATCACTAATTAGGAGTTGTAAAAATTCAAGGGAAATTTTTAGATCTTTCTCAATCAAAGTTCTAAAGGGTAGCATTGGACATGTGAAGAGAGAATCTGATACATGTCTTTTTTAAAAAAATTACTTATTTTATTGAATCACCATATGGAAAGTTACAAAGTTCTCAGGCTTATGTCTCAGTTCACCAGTGCCCATATTCCACCACCAAAAACCCCAGTAAACCTCCCACTCCCCCACCCCCACCTCCGCCTGCGTAGCTGATAAATTTCACTTAATTTTATCTTTACCTTGATTACATTCCATATTTCAACACAAAACTTACTATTGTTGTTGGAGTTTCCCCCCAAAAAAACAGCCCTACTGACAAGGAAGCATTTGATAATTAATTTTCCATTGCTGAGAATGAAGAGATATGAAGTTGTGCGGCCATGATAGCGGCTATGCGGTTTAGGATTTCTGTATTTTAGTATTTTAGTAATTAAGTCCAGGGAGATTTATGTTAGAAATTGCATCATTTCCCTTCCTGGGATAGCATGGGGCAATGGCTTAGTTGACAGTCTAGAGACATGGCTGCAAGCAGTTGCTGGGACCAAAAGTAGTCTAGCTGGCCTCCGGATCATGGTCGATCAGCAGCAGAGCGGCCGCACAAAAGTGTGGCCACTCGGGTCGAATCTCAGCAGAGTGAGTGCCGGTATTGCCCCCAGCCCAAGACTGCCCACATGTCCCGCTGTTTCAAGTTCATAAGTCTTTTTTTTTTCCTCCTTCCCGAGCCACCGAGTTTGTACCTGCTTAATAGTCCTCATAATATGGCTGACGCCACGCCACTTCTCCCCGAAAAGGGAAAAGAAAACCTAGAAAGAAGGATCTTCCCTTCCTCGGCCAGCGTGGGGCTATGGCTTAGTTGACAGTCTAGAGATATGGTTGCAAGCAGTTGCTGGGACCAAAAGTAGTCTAGCTGGCCTCTGGATCATGGCCGATGAGCAACAGAGCGGTCGCACAAAAGCGTGGCCACTCAGGTTGAATCTCGGCGGAGCGCGCGCAGGCCGAAACATGCCTTTGGAGAGAACTCTGCAGTGAATTTTTTCTGCTCTTGCTTTCTTCAGCTCAATCCTAGTAAGAAGAATTCCTCATTGATCCATAGGGGTTTAGAGCATCTACCCTGTGAATGGAAGACCTCCGAGTTCAAATCCCAGGGGTCCCACATGCACAGGCCATGATCCTGGCAGTTCCACTGTTTGGGCTTAGTAACTCTACTGTTTGTGATTCCTGCTTCCTGGAGCTTTCTGGTCCCAGCACAGCCAGGCTCATGTAAGCTACATAAAAAGGGGTGTTACCCCCACTGCTTCATCCTCCATGAGCACCACAACTAAAAGGAAGTGAGAGAATCCATAGCCAGGAAGTATGACCCCTGGTGAGTACATGTGTGAGCAACACAGTGACCCCTGGTGAATACCATGACCTTAACTTGTGTACCTCAATCCATGTGCATGCATCACAGCTCGGGGGTGCAAGCCTTGATGAGCAACATATTCTAGTGTACATGTACATACCACAACCTGCTGTGTGATCCCAAGTGAGTGACTGGCAGGCCAGGTGTGTGTGCAGCCTAGCCAGAAGGAGCAGGAAGGGAACGAACAAAGCAAAATCACAAAACCAAACCAGAGCGCCTCAGAAATATTGATAGTACCCCTGTGGGACAGTGGCAGAGGGTGACATATTTTTAAAAAACTTCCTGTTGGACTAATGTTTGATTTTGACTGGCTGTTAAAGGTAGGAATGTGGGCTGAATTTCAGCTAATCTAAGGCAAAAGTAAAAGATACCATGTGTGTTCCCTCAGTTTGATGTGGTCACTGAGAGAAAGAGCAGGCCTGGGGCCTTGTGAAATCCAGTCCAAGTGGGGATTGAGTGATGGGAACTAAAGAGGAAGAGTGGAAAATGTATCCCTGGGGACTAGAAAAGAAATGGAATGTTCCCAGGGAGGATTTGTGAAGGAACTCACAAAATCTCTAAATTCTTTAACCCAGCTTTCAACATCTGTCAGACTGGGGGTAAGGGCCACTTTATATGGTTCAGCAGTAGAGTAAATAGCTTGCATGGTGTGTGTGTGTGTGTGTAAAGTGGGTATGCTTGCCTAGCATATGTGACTAAACTAGGTTTGATTCCCAGAATCGCATATGATCCTGTGAGCACCACCAGGAGTAATTTCTGAATGTTGAGCCAGGAGTAACTCCTGAACACCACTGTATGTGGCCCCAAAACAAAACAATCAAGATGTGGACATATATAGATATATAGAGATATATGTGGACGACTAACCTCGTTCCACTGAGAATGAAACAAATGGTTTTGTTTTGGTTTTGGTGTCCAGGCAGAAAGCAGGATGTAGTCTCATTTGACCGAAAGACAGGATGCAATATGTGGGTGGACCATCAAAGAGTGTTTAGCTAACTATTTATTTTTAGCTTCTATATTAATCAGTTGATTGTTTATTGTATTTTTAGCTTCTGTATCAATCAATGGATCCCTTAGCTAAGAGCTTTGTTTTTGGCTTCTGTGTCCAGCTTGCTTGCTTGTTTAATGTAGAGATGGGATGCAAACTATGCCCATAAAGGGCACTGCCCCGCAATTCTGGCCACGGCTCTCCTGTCTAGACTTTGGCACAGAGAGAGCAGTCATTGATCAGCTAATAAAAAATTTCCGACTGAAACTTTGCTGAGTGCATCCCACACCCTTGCCTTTAACAATATGTAGATATATCTAGATATCTATATATTGAGAAAAAGAGGGGGGCGCTGGAGCGATAGCACAGTGGGTAGGGCGTTTGCCTTGCACGCGGCCGACCCAGGTTTGATTCCCAGCATCCCATATGGTCCCCCGAGCACCGCCAGGAGTAATTCCTGAGTGAAGAGCCAAGAGTAACCCCTGTGCATTGCCGGGTGTGACCCAAAAA